>JAUOBT010040097.1:0-11160 GCA_032362145.1 Hypanus berthalutzae
AGGAGGACTCACACAGGTGAGAGGCCGTACCACTGCATGGAGGGCGGCAAGTGCTTCACGCACCAGTCCAGCCTCAACGCCCACAGGAGGACTCACACAAGTGACAAGCCGCACCCGTGACCAGAGTGCAGCAAGACCTTCAGCAGAAAGACTGATCTGAGTCACCACAGGAGAACCCACAGCAGCAGGAGGCCGGAACCTTCAGAATCACAATCTGAATCAGCACAGATTCAGACAACTTCCACTAAGTACAATGAGGCATTGAGTCAGATGAGAGGGGTGGAAATCCTAGCAGTGTGTAGCTGCAGCCCCATGAACACAATGAACTTGTGAACTTGTCTGTTTTCATCTGTCTATTTCATTGTCTGTTTCCATGTGCATTCCCAGAATAGATGGAAGTGACTTGCTTTATTTTCTCCACATCGTCTCCAACAACCCGCATCACAAAGTGTCCTTTGTGTTGGTGTGATCAAATACCTCACTGTGTTTTTCCAACTGAACTCTCTCCATGAGAGGGAGCAGCTTGTTTCCCACTGTTGTTCACAGATCTCCTCCCACTCCTCCTTAGTCAATGTTGTTCCTGCCTCTTTCTGCCACTTTTCTTTGATGTACTTTGTATCATTCCCTTTCATTTTGTCTACTTCTTTCTATATTTTTGAGACTATTTTTGTACCTGGGTCTGATTCATGTGCTAAAATGAATAGTTTAATAATCCCAGATTCTAGTTCATCCATACTCACCTTTTTCAGCATTTGTTCCATGTAATGCCTCATTTGAAGATATCTGTAAAGATCCTGATTATTTAGACCATATTTATCCTTTAAATCCTGGAAACTTCTAATTGTCTTATTCCTAAAAAGCTCCTTAAAAACTGTTGCCCCCCCTCTCCCCTCTCCAGTTCCCAAGTCCTTTATCTCTTGTATTTGGAATAAAGTGTGAATCATGTGCAATCCAGCGCAGTATCCTACTGGGCTCCATCAGGCTGTTCTTTTCTGTGATCTCAGACCATATATTAAGGGATAAACCCAGCCATGGGTTTGGCTCCTCATTCAGGTGTGTTCTCAATTCTTTATCATGTATAATGGCCTGGACCAGGATTGAGGTTGATGCGATGCATTCAATGTCTTTCCATTTTGCTGAATATGAAGGGTTACACAAGTACCACAAAGTTCTTCATTGTGCAGCCTGATAATAGCTCCTGAGGCAGGGTAGTGCTAATCCGCCTTTACCTTTGGGGAACTGTAGGGTTCTAAATCTAACGCATGGTTTTCTCCCCTGCCAAATGTATCTCGAGATAATTTTGTCCCATTCTATGAAATCTTTACTTGTCACTTCCACCGGCAGATTTTGGAACATATGCAACAGTCTCGGTAGGATATTCATTTTGATCCATTCTATTCTTGAGATTAAGCTTGTGAAGGGTATTAAGTTCCATCTTGTTACATCCGATTTTATTTTTAAAATGAATGGATCATAATTCATTATAGATTTCAGTTGGTTCACATCTTGGGTCAAGGTTGCCCCTAAATATTTCATGGATTTTGATTCCCAATAAAATCTAGCTGTTTCCCTGGCGGTTTGCTCTGGTGTATAGCTGAAAGCGAGGACCTGCGTTTTTCCCACAGTCAATTTACAACCCGATAGTAAACCAACGTTTTCAACTGTTGACATGAGTGCTGGAAGAGATCTAGTGGGCTGCGTTAAATATATGATCACATCATCTGCGAATAGTGCTATTTTCTGTTCCTCACCTCCTATTTCTGTCCCTTCTATATTTTCCGTTTGTTTGATCCATTGGCTCAGAGGTTCCAAATCAATAGCAAAGAGAAGAGGGCTGATCGAGCAACCTGCTCGACATCCACGTTCTAATTTGAAATAGTTCCATAGACTTCCATTGATTTTGATCCTTGCTGTGGGTTTGTGATGTATGCTTTTTATTGTTTGAACGAACGCTTCATGAAGGCCAAATCTCTCCATCGTCACATACAAGAATTCCCACCTGACCCAATCAAACGCTTTCTCAGCGTCCGGTCCGAGTATTACTGCTTCCAACTGTTTTTTAAATACTTTGTACCACCTGTCGTGTACGTCTAATATGATCCTGTGTCTGTCTCTGTTTTATAAATCCAGTGTGGTCCTGATTAGCTGTTCCTGGCAGTATTGTCTCTAGTCGTCTGGCCAGGATAGCAGTGAATATCCTGTAGTCTTGGTTCAGAACACTAACTGGTCTATCACTGGAGCAGTCCATCTTGTCCTTTCCTTCTTTTGGGATGACTGAAATGGAAGCTTCTCTCCACCAGTTTGGAACCTCCCCCTCTCTTAGCACCCAGTTCAACGTGTTTTTTAGCAGTGGGATCAATGGTTCCCTGAGTAGTTTGTAAAACTCCGAGGTGTAGCCGTCAGTGCCTGGACACTTCTTGTTCTTTCATTTTGAAATAGCTGAATTTATTTCTTCCATTGTGATTTCCTTTATCAAAGCTGAGTGTTGATCCTCTGTTACCTTTGGTAAGTTTAATGAGTTTAAAAATGGGCGAAGCTGAGTTTCATTGGTTCTCTTTGGCTGAGAGTTTACATTTTTATAGTAGGCTTCAAAGCATTGATGTGTCTCTTCTGTCTTGTATGTTATTGCAGTTGTAAGTGAGTCCCTAATTGTGTAGACATTATTATTCACCATTTGCTTCTGTAACTTATAGGCCAATAGCTTTGCTGATTTGCTTCCTGCTTCATAGTATCTCTGTTTCATGTCCATCATCTTTCTTTGAGTCTCCTGTGCTAGAGTGTCATTTACCTCTGTTTTAATCCTATTCATTTCCTCTTTTGTTTTCTCCTCCAATCCGTCTCGATGTTTCTTCTCAGTTTTCTTCAACTCTGATTGCAATTTATTGAGTCCTTCTCATTTCTGCTTTTTCCAATAAGCTGATGTGGCTCTTAATTTCCCCCTAGTCACTGCCTTGCATGCATCCCACAGCACAGTCGGTGACACCTCACCGTTGCCATTCTCATTCAGATACATCTGAATTTCTTTCATCAATTCATCCTTCCCCTTTCCCTTCACAGTGTTTCTATTGAGTCTCCAAAGTGTTACTTTTGAGTCTCTTGACATCGCCAAAGTGAAATATACTGGGCTGTGGTGTGATGTATGTCTCATTCCCAGTTCACATTTCCTAACCCTGTATCTGTCTTTCTCACCCATAAAACAATCATCTATCCTCGAGTGCACAGAATGAGGAGATGAAAAATAGGTGCAGGCTCTCTGTGTGGGATTGAATTCTCTCCACACATCAAGAAATCCCAATTCGCTCATTAATTCCCTACATTTCCCACCAATCGTACATTTCTGCGTCCCCCTGACAGAGCAGTCAAGTTGTGGGTTTAGTCTGAGGTTCAGATCTCCTCCCCAAATTAGAATACCTTCCCCCTCTTTAGTCATGAGTTCAGAAATGTGTCTGTAGAACATCCAGTCGGACCCTGGGGGGGCGTCTACATTTAGAATAGTGACCAGCTCTCCATCCAATCTGCCCTGGATCAATACGTAGCTTCCTTGTTTGTCTGATGTCAATGACAGTTTGTCCAATGCAATGTTTCCCGATATTATGACAGCGACTCCTCTCCGGTGACCTGCTCTGTAAGATGAAGAAAGCTTGTGATTGAAGCCGTTTCTTTCTAATCTTCCATGTTCTTGCTGTGATCAATGGGTCTCCTGCAGCAGAGCCATCCCCACACCTTCTTTTCTCATCTTGCCAGGTATCTTAGACCTTTTAATTGGGTTCAAAACACCGCTCACATTATCTGAAGCCATCTTTATTCATTTTTCCTGGGTCGTCATGTCACTAGTATTCCACCTCCTCCATCGCGTGGTTGCCCCTCATGCTACAAAACAGGCAAACTGCCTTGAACAGTGCAGAACAAAACAGAACAAAGCATTCACACTTGTGAACTGGAGTGTAACAAACCCACTTCCTTGCGTGGGGTCTTCACTTTGACCCTAAGTAAGTCCTGACGGTGGGTCTGCTCTGAGGGACGTCCTCCTCGTCGCAAGGGAAGAGGGCCCCCACTCCCGCAGCTTCCTTTGTCCATGTGCAACCAACAGCTCAAGATATGTTTGTAAGAAAAGGATGATTGTGAGAGAATAAATCATTAAAACCCTGTCATGGAAGAACGACTTCAACTGAACTAATGTGGTCGCAAATCGCAAGAAAAGGATGATTGTGAGAGAATAAATCATTAAAACCCTTCATAAACCTTCGCAGCGACTCGTCTGATGATCTGCATTCAGCACAAACTGCACTGGGACGCTGCAAAGACACGAACAGCGGCTCTGAGCCTTAATAATAGAGGCTCCGTGCAGAAATGGGGATTTACCGACATCTGGTGGTCAAAAGAGGAAACTGGAAAAATAGTAACATGAACGTTTTCACTCAACGAAACTATATCCAGTTCAACTTTTCAGAATAAAACACCTGAATTTGTCATATTCGCGAGAAAATTGAAACGTAACATCGTTTACTTGTTTAAAGCTCAAATTGTCCCGGCGCTGTGACCGTGTTTCTGCCTGCTGATGCGCCCATAGGTGGTGTCCACCAACCTGGGGCGAACGTCACCGTAAACGTGACAAAGTGGCTAAAGCTAGTTAGCAGCGGCTGCAGCTCGTTTGGTGGCGTCCTCTGGTAAGTGAGACCAACTGTGAGTTGAAGCGAACACGCTGTTTGTCAAAACAGCCCGATAGCTCTCTCGCAACAAAACGTTTGAATTTTAATGTTACCGTTGTCAAAATCAGACGAAGGCTGCTTTTATTCTGAAACACGTAGCCGGATGTAGTTTGTCTTTATTGATAGCGCTGTTTTTACTATTTTTAAAGTTCCACCTTTGACCACCAGATGTCGTTAAATCACCATTTCTGCCTGGAGCCCCATTTAAAACACAGAGCCGCTGTTCGTGTCTTTGCAACGTCACAGTGCAGTTTGTGCTGAACGCGGATCATCAGACGAGTCGCTGCGAAGGTTTTATGAAGGATTTTAATGATTTATTCGCTCTCCAGTTTATTTTCATCTTATGAAAAGGAGATTAGTGCCCAACGTCAGGCTGGAAATGTGCATGTGTCACCAGAGAGCCTCACAGGTACCGCAGGAGGCGATTGTACGCAAGTATGAAGGTGAGTAAAAAGTCTGATGATGACCAATCCTGCAGGAATAGACACAGGCCATCTTCACGTTGTTCTGATTGTTTCTGTGACCATCACAAAGTGCACAGTTTGGGACACAACATGTGGAGCTCTGAGGACTGAGCTCCATCTAGTGGTCAAAGTAGGAACTTTACAATTAGTAAGAGTGGAGTTTGTACACACAGAAACAACATCCGTTTCAAAAAGGAAACACATCAAAATAAAATCACACTTTAATGCCACCTAGTGGCCAAAATAGTAACATAAGGAAAAATAGTAAAAATCATGTGCTCCACACAGACCCTCATGGCTCAGTGGTTTAAGCTGCTGGCAGGTCTGCAGCAGGTTGTTGGTTCCAATCCTGACCAGTCCACTCTTTAGTTAACTCAGTGTCTTCTTCCTCTGTCTGCAGGAGAATACAGGGAGAAATAACCCATCCTTCATCACACCTGACATATGCAGAATGGTGTAGTGGTTTAAGCTGCTGTTCAGTGTGTAGGAGGTTGTAAGTCCGACTCCCAAAGAGTTCTTCTTTCTCTGTCTGCAGGGCAACACAGGTACAAAACTGTCTTTCTGCTTCTCACTTTGGAAAGGCAGGATGGCTCAGTGGTTTAACCTGCTGTCAGATCTGCTGGAGGTTGTTGGATCCAATCCTGGTCATTTTTCTGTTTAGTTTACTCAGTGTCTTCTTGTTCTGACTGCAGTGGAACACTGGTAGAAAACTCCCATCCTTCACCAGTCCTTAGAAAAGCGGGATGGCCCAGTCACTGCTTGCCGCGGAGACGTTGAAAGCGCGGGGACCGGGAAATACAACCGTGCTTCATGCTCGGCTATTCCGCGTGACAGTGGCCGTTGCACATTCTCAGGAGTTTGTGACGACAAGTGACGACTCCAATGCAGGTTTCATTTTGGTAATCCCTTGAATTAATATCAGAGGAGTAGCAGCATGTTGAAAGGGCTACTTTTAACTGCATGTTCAACCTGGATCAAACCGGATGCTGTCTACTCTGCTCACATGAAAAGCGCCCTTCAGAATAGTTCATGTGTGCGCCTTTTTTAACTGTTTCTTGTGAGTGTTTTGTGCTCTTAAGCTCTCTGGTTTTCTTTGGCTGGGTTGTTTGGATAGTTATGGAACGTGGCTGTGTTCATTCAGTATTATCCTTTTCAATGTACAATAGTCTTGCGCAAACTATTCAATAAATAATTTGTATATCACCGCAACTGAATGCTAAACATGTTGCGGCTAGCGTGGAAGCTAACTTTAGAGCGCATCGGTGCTGTGTAATCATATAACATTTGAAAAAATTAATTCTCATTGTTCCTTGGTCAAATATTGATATGCAATGAATTGAGATGAATCAATTAAAAGGCTGCTGATTTTTTTTTTTTTTTTAAATCTAGTCCTCGTAGCCCTGGTTGTGATTTTTAGCATTTGTTCTTTGTTTTCTTTTCAGGCAACATTCTGATTCATATCAGCCAAGGAGGTCTCAATTTACTGGCGCCTCTCTATTAAGGGCAGTACTCCTATTGACTACTCTTAGATCTTAAATAACTTTGCTAAGAGATGTTTGTCAGACTGACACCTACAGCCTGATCTTGTCCTCTCCTCTCCAACAGGTTGAATATGTGAATGGGCGTGTGGGAATGTAAGGTGTGTGGAAAGTCAGTTGTGAGTAGATACGAACTGCTGAAACATTGCAAACTCAAACATAGCCATCAAGGAAACAGGTCTAGACATCACTGCCCATACTCTAACTGTCCTTGCACTTTTAGGTTATGGAGCAGTCTTTTAAACCATATATACCGTACCCATCAAACCCAGACATCTTCAGAACAATCTGAGTTAACCACATTTTCCTGTCAGCTGTGTGCATGTTGTGAGGTTTCAAATGAACAGGATTACTTCAGTCATGTAAGTGAGCATTTACGAAGATATGAAACGGTGACATGCATGTTTAAAGGTTGTGTGTTTAAAACAAACATCTATAGTACATTTCATACACATAAAAACCGTAAACATAATCCTCATACTTTGAGCGATTTTAAAGTTGAGGTGGTGACTGTTAATGGAACACAAGAATCAGATAGCTCAGTTGTTGATGTAGCTTCATGTGCTGCAGACACAGACATACAATCTGACACTGATTTAGTTGCAGATAGTAATTGTAATACAGAAGATTTACAAAAGCTTATTGAGCATAACATTGCATCAGTTATACTGAAGTTGGAGCATATTTTGTTTGTTCCGGCCATAGCCATTGATGAGGTACTGCATGAATTACATTTTTTGTTCAGCTCTCCTTCAGTCCCTGTCACTTATAAGAACTTGTCTGACATTTTGAAAAAACACAATGTGCAAATAGACGAGTCCATTGTCAAAGAGCTTGCTGAAGTAGCTTGCAAGTCTAACCCAAGCCAAAGCTTTTGCAAAATGCATATCAGACTCTTTTTTTTTTTTAGGTCGAGTATGAAATTTGATCAACAATTTAAAGTGAACACCATTGTCCTGTTTCACCACTTTTTTCTTCTGCTGTGTTTATAACAGCTGGGTTTATTTGGCCCGCCCACAGGTTGAACGGGTTTAAGGGATTAAATGGTAGTACAGTCCTATGAATTTGCTCTGAGGAAAGGTCAGAACAGAATCTTTACCTTAATCTAGAATTTGTTTGTTCACAGAATGATAATAAAATAAGAGGGTGCACTCAATTTTGAGTCCTCAAAAGTTGTGGCAATTGAGTAACACATTTGACTCATTAACAAATTAAACTAATCTTTAATTATCTACAGCATGTACTATCATAATTTACTGGAAAATGTTGCACAGATGCCTCCCTTTTTCTTGATGTTTTTCTTTTTGGTTGTAATTCAGTCTGCATCATGATATAAAAATACCAAGTCTCCACTTTAAGTCCAGTGTGTGCCTATTTCCGTGATGCTAAATGTTCTCTTACAGTATAAGTTGTTTATTTTTCCCATGTAGATAAGTTTTTGTCCCTTTGGTTTTTCCAATAGATCAACGCAGAATTCATGCGAATAACAACTGTACCACTTCAAACAAAATTCCTGGCACAGCTTGACAAATACACTCCAAACCTGATAAGAGTTTTCAGCAACAAAGGAGGTGTAGCTGGAAGGAAGATCCGTCTCCTCATGGCTCCTACAGCTAAGGCAAGTGCATCACACCTACATAATAAAAAAGCTTTCAATGTGTTTTTCCTCAACTTGAAATCTAAATTTTTAATATTGGCACTAGTGAGTCAGAGTAAATCTTTCCATGATTTTTAGAGATTCAACTAAGGTCCAGTTCGTCTTCTACTGCAACAAGGACAGTTAAAGTGTCTTGAACTACAGTCTTGAATTAAAAATATATACTTTTTTCCTGTAGAGTGAGGACATTCATCTCAAGAGGGATCCAGTCACTAGGAGCCTTTCTGTCTACCTGAATGAGGACAGCAGTTTTCTAATCAAAGAGTTTTTGGTAAGCTTTTACATTTAGTATTTAGTTTTAAGTGTCCTTTGGATTTTTTAAACACCATTTCATATCTGTGTGTTCCAATAAATAGAATGCGAATGATCAGGATGCTGAAAGAGAAATGGCACAGACCACCATGGGACTCTTTGTGATCCGGAAGGAAAGTGCTGATGAGGAGGATGAGCCAGAAGACGTTCAAGTGGTAATAGAGGGAGTGGAACTGCTAAGCAACCTTGGAAGCGTTTCCTTTGGATGGACCATGTTGTTTGGCCTCATCTACTCGCTGAACCTGAGCTACCCTCAGCAACTCAGACACACGTTTGAGTTCTTCCAGAAAGTTTTGATGAGCCTTGATTGTAATAAACTGTCACCGAAGGTCCAAGGACTGAAAATCAAAATGCTTCAATAAGCAGGAAAATAGCTGGACAAACTCTCACCCCAGTTGTACATTTATGATTGTTGTTTTCGAACATATTGTTCCACATGTTACACTTAATTGTTCAACTGTTCTCAAAAGTCCAAGGACTAAAAATTAAGATGGTTTGATAAATGGGCTGGATGGACACAAGCCCCTTTGATGCCCCTTTACATTATGTCTATTGCTAAAGACATGCACTTGGACATTAAAGCTCCAGTCCTTGTTAGTCATGGTAGTTTTAAAATACGTTTACCCTAAATTTTATGACTTTTTTTTTTTCTTAGTCAAGAATGTTATTGAGCTGAGTAAACTGCTGTCAGTCTTTTGTTTTGCCTTGTTTAATATTAGATCTATTGTAAAATTGCAGTATTCTCATGTTCTGTTTGTTATCCTGTAGGTTTTTACATTTTCAATATATTCAACATATGTGTTTACAAAAGTTTTCAACTTTTACTGTGGGGTGCTAGCAACAGAGGACCTTGTCCTTGGGTCTTTTTGATTGCAAAAACCATTATAAAAGTTATAAGTTTTGGAGTCAGTGTTGCCCGTTTGTGACTTTGACCGAACAATAAAGTTTCTAAGATGGTAAAGAAATCTTGTTTGTGTTTATTGAAAGAGATTAAAAACATTTATGTGTTTTAATAAATAGGAGTTTAATGGGAAAAAAAGTTTCATTCGATGAAGTTTATGATAAACCTAGATTAATGTGTATTTAAATGAACAAATAAAGGCTATGTGAAAGATCAGCTAAAATTTACATTTGGTAATAAAGTTAGCACATAAGCTTTATGTGAAATTTTGGATGACTTCAACTAAATTTAACGTGACTTAGTTACCTCATTTATTCAAGTTTTCTCAACACATTATTGAAGCATTACCTTTAATGAAGATTATTACTTTGCACTAATGTAATTAAAATACATGGGAAATTTACATGTGATTTAATTACTTAAAGTCAGGGTTTTTGATATGATTGTTTTTTTGAGTGTACACACAAGTTTCTCCCTCATAGAACACCTGAAGTCTCGCGGGGAGCGGAGTTTGAAAGCGTATTTTCTTCTCCTTCAACATTTCCTTTGCTTCCGTGTCTTCCTTCCGTTTCCTCAGCACCTCGGGAGCGTAGTCGTGCTCCACAAACACCTCTGTCCCCTCGTATTGGAAGCCTCTCTTCTGCCATGCCGTCTTCATCACCTCCCTCTTCTTTGCATCGGAAGCTCGTGAATCTCACCACGATGGACCTCGGTGGGGCTTCTGCTGGGGGCCGGGACGTCAGCGCTCGGTGGGCTCTCTCAGTCTGCGGCTGAAGTGACGGAGGCAGCTCCAGTTCTTCTTTCAAGAGGGTCTCACAAAGATCCATCATAGACTCGGAGCCGTCCTCCGCACCCTCCTGAACTCCATGTACGCGGACATTTTCTCTCCTCCATCGTCCTTCTTGGTCCACCAGCCCAGTTTCCAGCTGTTTGTGCAGCTCCAGCAGTTGGAGCGTCGCCTCCCCGATGCCCTGCAGTTTCTCCTCGGCCTCCGCTGTCCGCCGCTCCGCGTCCTCAATCCTCGCGTTTGCATCTTTTCTATCTTTTTAATCTCTCAGTGTCGGAGTTTTCACGGTGGCAACTCCCGAACTATCATCTCTGAGTTCGCCATGTCTGCAGATGGGACCTCTTTGTCCCAATTGCTGGGGCTCGCACCTTTGTGGCGTGACGGGCTGGCTAGCTCTTCACCGCTAAGTGTTAGCTGAGATGCTAGCTTAGCTTGTCCGTCGTCCCCTTCGGCGTGAAGTTCGGGTTTTTGAGACCTTTTGCCCGTTTTTCCTCTCGTCACGCTCGCTGCCCTTTGTGAATATTGTTGAACTTGCTTCTCGACAGATTTACAGGGCGTTGAAACTTTAAAGTGGAAGAGCTCACTTTCTCTGCTGCTGCCGTCATGGATGCGCCGGAAGTCTGTGTATTGTTTTCATCCCTCAACAGAAGAGTTGATTCTAAAATCCACAAGGCTGGATTTCCAATGTGTTCACGTCCAAAGTGAACATCCATCGGTCATCTGTCAGATGGTTTTCCCCAGCAAACGATGCCTTTGCTACCTTTGGCTGTACAGCTCCCTGCTGCTGGACAG
>JAUOBT010040306.1:0-16438 GCA_032362145.1 Hypanus berthalutzae
TGATTTTGTTCGTGCCTCGCGGAACATGTGGATTTGAAATTCTTCACCCTTACGAGTGGAAACGGCAAAAGCAGATGTCATATTAGATGTATTTGTTGCTGTTGTGTAACAGACTAATTACATCAATAGTTACGTTTGTGACGAAAGCCAGTCACTGACTACGGACGGCACATGGAACATTCAGTAAAACACTCAAAGGGTCACCCACACACATTATTCCCTTCTCTCATTGTGTGAGTGCACGCATCACAATAAATCAACATTCACATTTTTACACTTATCCGCAGCAGTAATAGGTATGAAAAAAAAGAGAAACACACTATATCATAGTTTAATTATCTGAGGTCAGTTTATTCGTATTCACCTTTCCAATAAATGTTTTGCCGAAGTGTCATGATAATCTGACTTTTCTCTCCACCACAGTCACTGGGTCTGAAATAGAACTGCTGCATCGAGCTGTCTAATGTAGAGGCAGCAGCAACCAGCACAGGTGTGCTGATGGTGGAGGATACCATCTTCAACTGGGTCAAGGCTTATGCTACCTAATTACTCAACTTGTGGTAAAGGTTTGGGGTTTATTTATGTTATTTAACCGGAAATGGTGACCATTAACCGGGAAATTAGGTATATGTGTTTACTGGGAGAACTAGCTGTGTGAAATGAAAAATAATTGAGTTAATTAGCTTTTGGTTGGTCTAGGGGGAGGGTCTTAGCAGTTATAAGCCTCTGTTTACCAAGGCTTTGTTTTTGTTCAGTCTGAGGGTGACTATTAACCAGACAGGTGACCATTGCAAACTGTATATATATATATATATATAGTATTTTTTTGCATTCTTTTTCTTGTTTTGGTATGGACATCCGGGTGTTTTTGTTTTGTTTTTCCACTGTTTTTGTAAATAAAAGCACCTCGGTCTACTTTTGTGACTCGAGCCATCCGGTTATTTTTCTTAGACAGTTGACCCACGGTTATTTGTGACATTTGGCGGCAGCGGTGGGATGGCCAGTCGCAAAACTGAGCGTGTTTTATAAAAAAACGAAGTGGGCTACGGTCTCGAAACCGGCAACTCCGGATGGAGAATGAGGATGAGTGGGAGACACCGGCGACGTCAGCAGAAGAGGCACAAGGTAGAAGATCCAAAACCCGACAGCTGCAACCTGGGCCATCAGGAAGGGGGCCCCTCAAACACAGAGCTGGTAAATTTCCTCAGGGATCTTTTTAACCGCCCAGCAGAAGAGAGATGACATTCTCCAGGAAGAGCTCTGGGGCCTGCGGATCTCACCAGGCCTCCCGACAGGCTGCCCTACAACCATCCCCAGCAGGGCAGTCCACCATAGCAGAAGGTGCGGGCCTTAGACTGGAACTTCCAACTCAGGCGCCCAGAAGGGAAGGCCCACATGACACCTCCGACTTTGGGCAGTCGTTGGTTTCTTCCCCTGGCAGAGTGGGTTGACCACCACCCTCCAGGCATTCCAGTGTAAGGAACCCCAGATGCCGGTGTATCAACAAGGTGAGGACATTGAAAATTTCCTTCTAAGTTATGAACGCATGGGAAAAACATGTCAGTGGCCAAGGGAGGAATGGCCCTGTCTACTGATTCCCCTGCTGACCGGGAAAGCCCTGGTGGCCTAAACGGTCATGGAGGAAGACGTCTAACTGTTATACAGACCTAAGGGAGACACTGTTGGCCAAATTTGACATCTCTTCAGAGACCTACCGTCAACGGTTCCGGGCCACCTCAACGCCATCTGGGGTGACACCGACAGAGACGTATCACCGGCTGAAGGGCCTCTATCGTCGCTGGATGTGGCCAGGGCCGAGGAGTCAGGATCGGCTGGGGGAGGCCATCATCCCGGAGCAGCTGCTGCAGGTACTTCCTCCAGACATCAGGACGTGGCTGAGTGAACATGAACCGGAGGATGGACTGACGGCAGCGAAGTTGGCCATGCAGTACCTGAACGCCGGAAAGGGGGCCTCGTTACCTCAACAGGGGTGGATTCCAGGGACCACAACCGCCCCAGGGACAGCTTTACAAAGAACTTTGAAGGTAATCGGGGGGCAAACTGCTCACTCATTTACTGAGACTTTGATATGCTATTATTGTCAGGAGCAGGGTCATAAGGCATCTGTTTGCCCCCTGAAGAGACCAAAACTAACTGGACTGTGTGAGCAGGGTGACTTCCAGGACAGGGAAAGAGAGTCTAGATCTGTTCCGGTAAAAGTTAATGGTAAACCCTTTACTGCACTCCTTGATTCTGGTAGTTCCATGTGATTCATCAGAAAAAGTCCTGTGCCCTGTGCTATTGTCTACAGCCAGCGAACAGAGGTTTAATGTGCACATGGTGACTGTAAGACGGAGCCACAGGTAGAACTTGCAGTGGAAGTAGATGGACAAAAGTATCTGCTGACAGTGGAGAATTTACCAGTGGAGATGCTTTTGGGTTGGAATTTACCTGTTCCGCATGATCTCCTAAGCGGAGATAAAAGTCTCTGTAATGCTCATGAACCTGTGTCAGAACAGAAAATGCATGTCTCTTGTTTTGTCATGACACCGTCCTAGGCAAAAAGCCCAAGTTCAGAATCGGATACAACTTTTGCCAGACTGGTGTGGTGGTCAGTGCAATGCTGGCACCAAAGGGCCCAGACAGACACGTCGGCAACGGCGCTTAGAGAAACCTGACGGTCCACCTTTATCTGGTGAAATACCTGACAACGCTGTGGCAGATGTTCAGTTGGAAGTGCCAGAGAACATCACCATGTTACAACAGTCTCGTCCTTTGTTAAAGTCTCTGGCAACCAAGGTCTTAACCTCTGTTAATGACACCGCCCGGGTAGGTGGTTCAGTGTTTGTCCCTCACAACGGCATCCTTTCTCAGGGAGAGGAGCCAGGCAACAGGAGGTTCGTGGTGCCAAGTAGTTGCAGGTGGTTTATACTCCACCTTGCATATACCATTCCCTGGGCAGGACATTTAGGTCACCATAAGACATATCTCAGGCTGGCCTCTCGGTTCTTATGGCTTTCAATGTTCACATCTGCAAATGGGCACATGTTTCAAAACGTGCCCAACGTGTCAAAAAATCAGTGCTCTCCGTAAATCAGACCGAGCACCCCTCCAATCCATGCCAGTGATTACCACCCCATTTAAGCGGATTGAAATGGACATTGCGGGGCCCCTGGGAAATAAAAAAGCTGAGCAGGATATCAGTACATTCTTGTTGTATGTGATTATGCCACACGATTCTCTGAAGCAATTCCTCTCCGGTCAGTAACTACTCCAAAACTGATCAGTGTTCTTGTCCAGCTTTTTTCTCCTGTAGGCATCCCGGAGGAAATCTTGACCGACCAGTGAACCAAGTTTACATCACGCCTGATGAGCCGGCTGCATACGGAGTTGGGCATAACTGCGATCAGGACATCTCCATATCACCCAGAGACAGATGGCCTAGTGGAGAGGTTTAACCAAACCCTCAAGAGGATGCTCAGAAAGTTTGTATCTGATACAGGGAAGGATCAATGCGATAAATGGTTACCCTTTCTGCTCTGTGCCTACAGGGAAGTGCCTCAGGCGTCTATCGGATTCTCTCCTTTCGAGCTGCTCTGTGGTTGGCCTGTCCAGGGGCCCGTGGATCTGCTGAAACGGAATTGGGAGGAGAAGGTGGCAGCTAATCCTATAGAGGGGCAAGGTGTTTTACAATTTGTCCTCCAGCTGAGGGATCGGTTGGAGCAGTGCCGAGAGGAGGCCAGATTCAACCTCCTGGAGACTCAGAATCGGTGTTATGACCAGCTGGCACGCCAACGTGAGTTCAAACCAGGTCAAAAGCTCTTGTTGCTCCTGACCACCTCATCCAGCAAGCTGCTGGCCAAGTGGCAGAGGCCTTTTTAGGTTATAAGGATGATGGGGCCTACAACATATGAGATCCTGTATGCGGAGAAAGGGAAACAAAAGCAAACTTACCATGTGAACCTCTTGAAAGCCTGGGAGGGAAGAAGCAGCCCTCCTTCCATCACCTCACTACTGGCATGCTGGGTGATTGAGGAAGATGACTTTGAAGGTGTAGTGGAGGCCTGGAAACAGCCTGCCAAGGTGGATCTCTCTCACCTGGTTTGCGAAAAGCCAGCTGAACTGCAAGTCATTTTCGACAACTTCCCTCCGTTTTTCACACAGAAACCAGGCCATGCAGAGGTGTTGCAGCATGCCATCCGAGTCAAACCAGGACAGAGTCCAGTACGGCAGGCATGCTACCAGTATCAGGACGTCTGGTGAAGACGTTGAAGGAAGAGGATCCGCTTGATATTGGATCAACACCACAACAACACCACATCACCACCTTGGACCTCTGCAAGGAGTATTGGCAGGTCTCCCTGGAGAGCGACTCCCGGCCCCTCACTGCATTCAGGACCTCTCTAGGCTTCTTTCAGTTCACAGTGTTGCCCTTTGGCTTACATGGTGCTCGCAACACATCCCAGAGGCTTATGGACAGAGTGCTGCAAGGTTGTGAGGACTGCAGCGCCGCCTATTTGTCTGATGTGGTCATTTTTACCCTGTCCTGGGAGGAACATCTGGAGCACCTTCATCGAGTCCTAGGTGCTATCAGTGCGGCAGGACTCACACTGAACCTGCAGCAATGTGAGTTGCCCAGGCAGGAAACCCGGTACCTGGGGTATCAGCTGGGCAGAGGTGAAGTCCGGTCTCAGGTGGACACATTTGAGGCCATTCTGAATAGCACCAAACCCCGTACAAAGACACAGGTCCGATCTTTTCTCGGTCGAGTGGGCTGGTACCGACAGTTCATCCCTCACATTTCAATCCTGGCAGCCCCGTTGACCAACCTCACCTGCAGGTTGGCCCGTAATCCTGTGGAATGAAGTGAGGAGTTTGAAAGCGCTTTCCAGGGCCTGAAGGAGAAATTATGTTCTTCCCCTGAGTTGCAGTCCTGACTTTGAACGCCGCTTCCTGGTGCAGGTGGATAGGCATCGGGGCAGTACTGGCTCAGGGAGAGCCAGGTGAGGAACGTCCAGTGTTGTATCTCAGCAGGAAACTACTGCTTCGTGAAACCCGGCAGTCCACAATCGAGAAGCAGTGTCTGGCAATCAAGTGGGCGTTGGACAGCCTCGGGTACTACCTTCCTGGGAGGAAGTTTGACCTCCAGATGAACCTCAGAGCCCTGCCTTGGATCCAGACCATGAAGGACAGGGATGCCAGGGTGACTCGGTGGTAGCTGGAACTTCATTGCCAAATATTGCCGCCGCAGGAGAGGAGGGTGGTAATGTGACGAAGGCCCATCACTGATCACGGACGGCACGTGGGACATTCAGTAAAACACTCAAATGGTTAATCACACACAATATTGCCCTCTGTAAGTTGTGGTGAGTGCAGGCATCACAATAAATCAACAGTCACAGTTTTACACTTATCCCTAGCAGTAATAGGTATGAAAAAACGAAACACACTATGTCATAGTTAAATTATCTCAGGTCAATTTATTCATATTCATCTTTCCAATAAGTGTTTTGCCGAAGTGTCATGATAATCTGACTTTTCTCTCCACCACAGTCACTGAGTCTGAAATAGAGCTGCTGCATCGAGCTGTCTAATACAAAGGCAGCAGCAACCTGCACAGGTGTGCTGATGGTGGAGGATACCATCTTCAACTGGGTCAAGGCTTATGTTACCTAATTACTCATCTTGTGGTAAAGTTTTGGGGTTTATTTAAGATATTTAACCGGAAATGGCGACCATTAACCGGGAAATGAGGTATATGGGTTTACTGAGAGAACTAGCAGTAGAGTTTCAGATTGAGTGAAATGGAAGATAATTGAGTTAATTAGCTATTGGTTGGTCTAGGGGGAGGGTCTTAGCAGTTATAAGCCTCTGTTTACCAGGGCTTTGTCTTTGTTCAGTCTAAGAGTGGCTGTTAACCAGACAGGTGACCATTGCAAACTGTATATATATATTGTACATTTTTTCATTCTGTTTCTCGTTTTGATATGGACATCCTGGTGTGTGTTTTTGTTCTGTTTTTCCACTGTTTTTGTAAATAAAACCACCTCAGTCTACTTTTGCGACTCGAGCCACCTGGTTATTTTTCTTAGACAGTTGACCCACGGTTATTTGTGGCATTTGGTGGCAGCGCTGGGATGGCCAGTCGCAAAACTGAGCGTGTTTTATGAAAAAACGAAGTGGGCTACGGTCCCGAAACCAGCAACTCCGGATGGAGAATGAGGATGAGTGGGAGACACCGGCGACGTCAGCAGAAGAGGCACAAGGTAGAAGATCCAAAACCCGACAGCTGCAACCTGGGCCATCAGGAAGGGGGCCCCTCAAACACAGAGCTGGTAAATTTCCTCAGGGATCTTTTTAACCGCCCAGCAGAAGAGAGATGACATTCTCCAGGAAGAGCTCTGGGGCCTGCGGATCTCACCAGGCCTCCCGACAGGCTGCCCTACAACCATCCCCAGCAGGGCAGTCCACCATAGCAGAAGGTGCGGGCCTTAGACTGGAACTTCCAACTCAGGCGCCCAGAAGGGAAGGCCCACATGACACCTCCGACTTTGGGCAGTCGTTGGTTTCTTCCCCTGGCAGAGTGGGTTGACCACCACCCTCCAGGCATTCCAGTGTAAGGAACCCCAGATGCCGGTGTATCAACAAGGTGAGGACATTGAAAATTTCCTTCTAAGTTATGAACGCATGGGAAAAACATGTCAGTGGCCAAGGGAGGAATGGCCCTGTCTACTGATTCCCCTGCTGACCGGGAAAGCCCTGGTGGCCTAAACGGTCATGGAGGAAGACGTCTAACTGTTATACAGACCTAAGGGAGACACTGTTGGCCAAATTTGACATCTCTTCAGAGACCTACCGTCAACGGTTCCGGGCCACCTCAACGCCATCTGGGGTGACACCGACAGAGACGTATCACCGGCTGAAGGGCCTCTATCGTCGCTGGATGTGGCCAGGGCCGAGGAGTCAGGATCGGCTGGGGGAGGCCATCATCCCGGAGCAGCTGCTGCAGGTACTTCCTCCAGACATCAGGACGTGGCTGAGTGAACATGAACCGGAGGATGGACTGACGGCAGCGAAGTTGGCCATGCAGTACCTGAACGCCGGAAAGGGGGCCTCGTTACCTCAACAGGGGTGGATTCCAGGGACCACAACCGCCCCAGGGACAGCTTTACAAAGAACTTTGAAGGTAATCGGGGGGCAAACTGCTCACTCATTTACTGAGACTTTGATATGCTATTATTGTCAGGAGCAGGGTCATAAGGCATCTGTTTGCCCCCTGAAGAGACCAAAACTAACTGGACTGTGTGAGCAGGGTGACTTCCAGGACAGGGAAAGAGAGTCTAGATCTGTTCCGGTAAAAGTTAATGGTAAACCCTTTACTGCACTCCTTGATTCTGGTAGTTCCATGTGATTCATCAGAAAAAGTCCTGTGCCCTGTGCTATTGTCTACAGCCAGCGAACAGAGGTTTAATGTGCACATGGTGACTGTAAGACGGAGCCACAGGTAGAACTTGCAGTGGAAGTAGATGGACAAAAGTATCTGCTGACAGTGGAGAATTTACCAGTGGAGATGCTTTTGGGTTGGAATTTACCTGTTCCGCATGATCTCCTAAGCGGAGATAAAAGTCTCTGTAATGCTCATGAACCTGTGTCAGAACAGAAAATGCATGTCTCTTGTTTTGTCATGACACCGTCCTAGGCAAAAAGCCCAAGTTCAGAATCGGATACAACTTTTGCCAGACTGGTGTGGTGGTCAGTGCAATGCTGGCACCAAAGGGCCCAGACAGACACGTCGGCAACGGCGCTTAGAGAAACCTGACGGTCCACCTTTATCTGGTGAAATACCTGACAACGCTGTGGCAGATGTTCAGTTGGAAGTGCCAGAGAACATCACCATGTTACAACAGTCTCGTCCTTTGTTAAAGTCTCTGGCAACCAAGGTCTTAACCTCTGTTAATGACACCGCCCGGGTAGGTGGTTCAGTGTTTGTCCCTCACAACGGCATCCTTTCTCAGGGAGAGGAGCCAGGCAACAGGAGGTTCGTGGTGCCAAGTAGTTGCAGGTGGTTTATACTCCACCTTGCATATACCATTCCCTGGGCAGGACATTTAGGTCACCATAAGACATATCTCAGGCTGGCCTCTCGGTTCTTATGGCTTTCAATGTTCACATCTGCAAATGGGCACATGTTTCAAAACGTGCCCAACGTGTCAAAAAATCAGTGCTCTCCGTAAATCAGACCGAGCACCCCTCCAATCCATGCCAGTGATTACCACCCCATTTAAGCGGATTGAAATGGACATTGCGGGGCCCCTGGAAAAAAAAAAGGCTCGGCAGAATATCAGTACATTCTTGTTGTATGTGACTCTGCCACACGATTCTCTGAAGCATTTCCTCTCCGGTCAGTAACTACTCCAAAACTGATCAGTGTTCTTGTCCAGATTTTTCTCCTGTAGGCATCCCGGAGGAAATCCTGACCGACCAGGGAACCAAGTTTACATCTCGCCTGACGAACCAGCTGCATATGGAGTTGGGCATAACTGCTATCAGAACATCTCCATATCACCCAGAGACAGATGGCCTAGTAGAGAGGTTTAACCAAACCCTCAAGAGGATGCTCAGAAAGTTTGTATCCGATACAGGGAAAGATCAATGTGATAAATGGTTACCCTTTCTGCGCTGTGCCTACAGGAAAGTGACTCAGGCGTCTATCGGATTCTCCCCTTTCGAGCTTCTCTATGGTTGGCCTGTCCAGGGGCACCTGGATCTGCTGAAACGGAACTGGGAGGAGAAGGAGGCACCTAATCCTACAGAGGGGCAAGGTGTTGTACAATATGTCCTCCAGCTGAGGGACCGGTTGGAGCAGTACTGAGAGGAGGCCAGATTCAACCTCCTGGAGACTCCGAAGCGGTGGTATGACCACCAGGCACGCCAACTTGAGTTCAAACCAGGTCAAAAGCTCTTGCTGCTCCTGACCACCTCATCCAGCAAGCTTCTGGCAAAGTGCCAGGGACCATTTGAGGTTATTAGGAGGATGGGGCCTACAACATATGAGATCCTGTATCCGGAGAAGGGGAAACAAAAGCAAATTTACCATGTGAACCTCTTGAAAGCCTGGGAGGGAAGAAGCGGTCCTCCTTCCATCACCTCACTACTGGCATGCCGGGTGATTGAAGAAGATGACTTTGAAGGTGTAGTGGAGGCCTGGAAACAGCCTGCCAAGGTGGATCTCTCTCACCTGGATTGCGAGTAGCCAGCTGAACTGCAAGTCTTTTTCGACAACTTCCCTCCATTGTTCACACTGAAACCAGGCCATACAGATGTGTTGCAGCATGCCATCCGAGTCAAACCAGGTCAGAGCCCAGTACGGCAGGCATGCTACCAGTACCAGGAAGTCTGGTGAAGGCATTGAAGGAGGAGGTCCGCTTGATGTTGGAGCTGGGAGTCATCGAACCGTCTGAAGGTGAGTGGAGTAGCGCTATTGTCATTGTGCCGAAGAAGGATGGAACTCTTCGCATTCGCATTAACTTTAGGAAACTGAACGCCATCTCATTTTTCGATGCCTACCTGATGCCCCAGATTGATGACCTGCTGGAGAGGATTGGGAGAGCAAACTACATCACCACCTTGGACCTCTGCAAAGAACTGTTGGCAGGTCCCTCAGAGAGCCAGTCCCGGCCCCCTTCAGGACCCCGCTAGGCCTCTTTCAGTTCACGGTGATGCCCTTTGGCTTACACGGTGCTCCAGCCTCATTCCAGAGGCTTACGGACAGAGTGCTGCAAGGTTGTGAGGACGGCAGCACCGCCTATTTGGCTGCTGTGGTCATTTTTAGCCTGAGCTGGGAGGAACACCTGGAGCACCTTCGTCGAGTCCTAGGTGCAATCAGTGCAGCAGGACTTACACTCAACCTGCAGCAATGTGAGTGGGCTAGGCAGGAAACCCAGTACCTGGGGTATCAGCTGGGGAGAGATGAAGTCCGTCCTCAGGTGGACAAAGTTGAAGCCATTTTGAACAGCCCCAGGCCCCGTACCAAGATCCAGGTCCGATCTTCTCTTGGCCTAGTGGGCTGGTACCGATGGTTCATTCCTTTTCAACCCTGGCAGCCCCATTGACCAACATCACCTGCAAGTTGGCCCGTAATCCTGTGGAATGGTGTGAGGAGTGTGAAAGTGCTTTCCAGGGCCTGAAAGAGAAATTATGTTCTTTCCTTGTGTTGCAGAGTCCTGACTTTGAACGCCGCTTCCTGGTGCAGTTGGATGCCTCAGGCGTAGGCATTGGGGCAATATTGACTCAGGGAGAGCCAGGTGAGGAACGTCCTGTGTTGTATCTCAGCAGGAAACTTCTGCCTCGTGAAACCCGGTACTCCACAATCGAGAAGGCGTGTCTGGCAATCAGGTGGCCGTTGGACAGTCTCTGGTACTACCTGCTTGGGAGGGAGTTTGACCTCCAGACAGATCACAGAGCCCGGACCTGGATCCAGACAACAAAGGACTGGAATGCCAGGGTGACTAGGTGGTACCTGGAACTTCAACCTTTCAAGTTCTGTGTGCAGCACAAAGCAGGCAAGGAGAACGTCACAGCGGACTTCTGTCTAGACGGCTAAACACTGCCGCTGCAGGCGAGGGGGGCGGTAATGTGACAAAGGCCCGTCACTGATTATGGACGGCACATGGCACATTCAGTAAGGTCATCCACACACATTATTCCCCTCTGTCACTGTGGTGAGTGGACACGTCACAATAAATCAACAGTCACACTTTTACACTTATCCCCAGCAGTAATAGGTATGAAAAAAAAGAAACACACTATGTCACAGTTTAATTATCTCAGGTCAATTTATTCGTATTCATCTTTCCAATAAATGTTTTGCCGAAGTGTCATGATAATCTGACTTTTCTCTCCACCACAGTCACTGGGTCTGAAACAGAGCTGCTGCATCGAGCTGTCTAATACAAAGGCAGCAGCAACCTGCACAGGTGTGCAGATGGTGGAGGATACCATCTTCAACTGGGTCAAGGCTTATTTTATCTAATTACTCAACTTGTGGTAAAGTTTTGTGGTTTAATTAAGTTATTTAACCGGGAAATGCTGAATCCTGTCATGAGGTACATGTGTTTATTGTGAGAACTGGCAGTTGAGTTTCAGATTGTGTGAAATGGAAGATAATTAAGTTAATTAGCTTTTGGTTGGTCTAGGAGGAGGGACTTAGCTTTGGCTTTTTTGTTTTTGTTTAGTCTGAGGGTGGCTGTTAACCAGACAGGTGACAATTGCAATATATATGTGGTATGTTTTTCTTATTTTGATGTGGACTTCCAGGTTTTTGTTTTTCCACTGTTTTTGTAAATAAAAGCACCTCAGTCTATTTTGTGACTCAAGCCACCTGGCTATTCTTCTTAGACAGTTGATCCACGGATATTTGTGACAGGGTGTCAGCGGATTTGGGGTGTGCTCTGAAATGGGGATAGCGCACATTTACGGATTTGTGTTGCGCCCGGATACAGGATGGAATCATTCTCCAATATGGCGGTGCGCACTGATTTGCGAACTGTGCAAACCCAAATTCGGATGTGTCAGCTCCGCAGGAATGGGGATTTTTTAATATTGAGACTGCCATCTCAAGTTATTTTTGTCAACTGTTTGAAATAATTCCTACTCTGAGAATTATGTCTGTGGGGGTTGTCAGCGTGTTTGGGTGTGTACTGCGTTGGGGATTGAGCTCTGATTTTTGGTGGTTTCTGGGCACATGACTTTGCGGTGCATATGGATTGGGTGTGTTGACGAACATGAGGGTTTGCGGAATTAACCGTCACATCCAGATCTGTGTGCGTGGACCGATCTGGAGATGCAACCACATTCCTGCTGCACGGGGATTTCAAGTGCACAGACAGGCATTTTTGTATACTTTGGAATAATTGCTGCTCTGAGATAATTTACCACTTGTGGGTGTGTGAACGTGTTTCGGGTGCGCACTGTTTTGGGAATCGCGCCGATTCGTATTGTTTTGCTCATTGTTTTGGAGTTACATCCAAAGTAATATATGTCAGCAGATCTGGTTGCAAACTAATGTTGGGGTGCGTGGGGATTTTAAAAGTTGAAACAGCCATTTTCTGAACAGTTTGAAATGATTCCTGCTTTGAGATAACCTGTTGTGATTGTGGAGGTGTCCGCGTGTTTGGGGCGTGCACCTGTTTGGAGATTGCGTAGATTTAGAGGGGTGTCGTTAAATGTGGGGTTGCACACTGGTTTAGGGATGCGAACAGATTTAGTGATATGTCCGCCAATATAGAGGTGCGCACTGATTTGGTGATATTCTCTAATATAGTGCTGTGTCCGCCAATATTTTCGGATTCCGGAGTTCTCACAGAAATTTGTGGTATTGCGGATTCAGAGTTGTTTCATTTATAAGTAATTTTGTAATAAATGTGCTTTCAAATTTGAACTATTCTTGTTCCTTAATGGTCGAGGCAGCAATGTTGTAAATGCTTGAACTGATTCCTGCTCTAGAATAAGGGAATGTCAGCGGGTTTAGAATTTGGGGTGCTCACCGATCTATCGGTGTGTTGTGGAATTTGGTGATATGTGTAGATTTAGCGGGATGTTGTATGGGGTGGCACGTGTTATGAATTACACACAGATCTGCGGATCTGGAATTGCACACGAATTTTCCGCTGTGTGTGGATTTTTAATGCCCAATAGAATGAGACACTTTTTTTACAAACAAATAAAGATTTATTTAAACTATGATCAATAAAAATGAAAAGTAAACAAACGACTAACTTAACCAGAAGTTAACTGCCATATGGCAACTCGAAAGTTCTTAAAGTGATAAATGCGAATACATTTCTTAAAATAATAAATGTGAAAGTCCAAATGATTTATACAGTCAATTAGGAGAGACTTTCCTGAAGCAACGAATTCCTCGACGACGTGACGTTACTGCTGTTCTCAGCCGAAATATCCTTTGTCCGAAGGATTCACGATGAAGGAAATAAAAACGGCTTGAAGGAAATGACCTCTATTTGGCGAATAACACTGCCCAACTCTTTCTGTTCCTACAAGGCAGGGGTTATCTCGGATGCAGGTTACTATTTCCGGAACGAAGATCCAAAAAGTTTGATCCTGTATTACCACCGACGACGCCAACTTTAGTCGATTCTTCGGGTTTTCGTACGTCGGTAAATCTTCACTCTCCGATACTTAGACTTTAAAATTGAATCGAAGATACATCAAACATAACTATCAGCGATTTTCAAAACTGCCGGCACAACGACAATCTACCTTACAGTAAGAATCAAAACTCCACTTTAAAACAAAACTGCGTCATGAAACCAAACAAGCAGCATAACTGTGTAACAGACGCCTTAAGAGACGTCCCAACAAAAACTTCTGCGTCACAGCGGGCTTTCCACGTTTTATACCTGTTGGAACAGGCCATCACATAACTACACACTGGTCGGAAATTACATCAAGTGACCTCATACTGGCGGGTAAATACATCACCCCACCATCACAAGACGTTCACCAGATACTCAATTACTTCATGGTCACAAGACAATCACAACATACCCACGAGGTATGTGATACCAGACAGCCATTTCCTGCTCTGTTTCAAATTATTATCCCTCTGGGGTATTAAGGTGTGTGCGGAGCAGACAGCGGGTTTGGAGTTGTGGAAGTATATGACTCTTTGGCTATGTATGGGGATAACCTAATCACTTGTGAATACTCTTAAAATTTAGCTCGGAAGTCTTGGGATTTAGCCAAGTACTTGCGAGTCTGAGAATTTAGCTCATGCCCTTGCTAAAGTCTAAAGAAGAATATTATGCCACCACATTTACGTCATGCTCCTGTTTGTCGAAATCCTACGCTAAGTTCACAGTCAAGCAATGTTATTGTTAAGTGCTTTAAGTAAGCTGTGCCTAATTCATGAAGCGGGCCTGCAAGATAAGCAGAGCCTCTGGAAAACGCTGTTATCAAAACGGCTCTCCACGATATCATGTATAAGTAAAGACCTTTAGTGTGAAGCAATTCTGTGAGTCGGTCTGATCTATTCTCTCTGCTGCTTCTGATTTTTTTTTCTCCCGCAATAATAGCGCAAATTGTTTTCGGAATTGTGCAGAATTAGCACTGTCTCGTCCAATATGCAGTGTCCACGTTTTCGATTTGGGGAAGCGCACACATTTAGTGGTGTGCTCTCGTATATGGAGTGGATACGGATTTGGGATTATACAGATTTGGGATTTGAGGCTGTCAGCGGATTTGGAGTTGCACACAAATTGGGGTGCGTGCCGATTTTTAATGTAGCGGCTGCCATTTTGTGAACTGTTCAGGATGATTTTTACTCCGGGATATTCTAACGTGAATTTGGAATTCTCAGCGGGTATGGAGTGTGCTTTTATTTGCGGATGTTGGCAGATTTCCGAGTGCACACGGATGTGCTGATGTGGGCAGATTTAAGGGGATGTCGTCGAAAGTTGAGGTGGACACCAAATTGGGGTTATACCCAGATTTGGCCTCTCGCCGGATTTGGAGTTGCAAACGAATTTTGGAGTGAGTGCGACTGTTTAGTATCGAGACAGACATTGTTCAAACTATTTGAAATTATTCTTTCTGATTTATGATTTGGAATATTGGTAAATTGTTACCAGTCAGAGAACAGACTGTGAAATCTGTGGATGTTTGCCGTCATCCCAGTTTTCTTACTAACTATAATTTACTGGTGGAGAAAATGTAGATTGTGATGTTTAAAACGGTTGCGTGAATTGTACTGATCAGACATCTAGTCGTACAGTGGAAATTAAAATGATTGTGGAAGTTAAAGAAAGGTATCTTGGTGTAAATGGTGTTATGTGGGAAGCTGTAAATGAAGTTATGATTGGTGGGGTATATATACCTGGCAGCTGGGTTTAATGTTGTGAATATGAATGAAGTGAATGAGGCACTTGTAGATATATTTGTTTCAATAGGTATTAATGTGGTTTAATGTTTTCTGGGATGAACGTCTGCCGTGGATGAATGTTGAGGACGATGTGGATTTTTGTAATGACAGGTTATGTCACATTATTCAGCAAACTGCTTTGGCAGCGGTTCCCATGAAAACGGGCATTAAAGTGGGAGAAAGTCTGTACCATGGTCAGCTGAGGAGTTTGCCGAGGCAAATAGTGAAGGAAAGAAGACGTGTAAGAAATTTCAGAAGTATTGCTCCCGGAGTGACCTTATTAAATATAAAAGGGCAGAGGCCGAGGTGAGGAAAGTGGTGAAGTCCCGACACAGATTACAGAGGAGGAGGCGTTTGCCGACCTGCGGCGAATTGGAGTGGATAATTCCCCAGGGCCTGACAGGGAGTTTTCTCGGATCTTGGGGTGCCCTAGTACAGACATTTCTAAGTTCTCAGTATATTTATTTTCGAAGTACACGCATGTCAGAATATATGTACATTCTTTAACTCAATTTCCCTGTGTGCACTCTCATCAAATCTCCAGAATTGTATCTATAACAGGATCAATCAAATATCAACCAGAGTACAGAAAACAACCAACTGTGCAAATGATTACATACATAAATGACAAAGATTGACGAGACATGGGATAACGAGATAAATATTCCAAAGTGAGGCAATTCGTTGTGAGAACATCGCAATGATAGGACATGTGAAGTTGCGTGCAGTTATCAATTTTATTCCAGAGCCTGATGCTTGAGGGGTCGGATCTGTTCATCACCCTCGTGGTTTTCTGAGGATCCTGCACCTTCTGCTGCTGGCAACAGCTTGACCTGCGAGGTGGGGATCTCTGGTGCTGGATGCTGCTTTCCTACGACAACATAGACGTGTTCAACGGTTGGGCTTTACCCGTTATGTATTGGGCCGAATCCGCTATTTTTACACACTTTTCAGTTCAAAGGCTTTGATGTTTTCTTACTAGACTGTGATGCAGACAGTCAAAATACTCTCCACTACACATCTGTAGAAGTTCTTGGCATTACATAAGGAACTGAAGGCTTCTAGGATGGCTTCCTTTATGGAAGAAAGGCTCCAAGATAAATCATAAAACGATTGGGGGGTGAAACTGATATCAGAAATAGGTAAGATATTGAATGGTATTGTAATGTCTAGGATATATAAATATCGGTATAACAGCTTATTTAGGAGAATTCTCAAAGAACAGATTCTTAACGAGAAAATAGATGGGAGTTCCTTTGTTTATTTGGGACACGATGTCACTTAACTTGGACAGAAAACTGTTACCGAAAAAAATTCTAACTAGTCACGTGCACTTTTCTAAATATTCACCTGCACTTTCTTGGTCGTTAGAGCATACCGTTTTAAAATACGTCAGTTACCGAAGTGAAAAGCAATGATAGTTGACACCACTTCAGTGATAGGGTACCCTATGGTTAGAGGGTCAGACAGGCGACTCTGTGGACGCAGGAAGGAAACTCA
>JAUOBT010040478.1:0-11124 GCA_032362145.1 Hypanus berthalutzae
TTCTTATGAATCCAGACTGATTCTGTTACATGGTGAAACGCGCCCGTAAAACCAAATTACAGTGTTACTCTCTTGTTTTCACATCATTCCTGAACAGCACTTATTCCCACAGTCAGATAAACAATAGGAGCACCTTGACACCAAATCCCCCACTGCAATCGCATCTCCCTCCTTCCTCGCTCCTGCCTGCTACCTCTGGTCATCCGGCATTAAGATGCCGACACTGGGACTGTTCTGGCGGGTGAGGTGGTGGGGGTGGGGTGAAAGTGCCTGGCTGGATATTCACACACAGTAGAAATGGAGTCTCCTACCTTTGCACTTGTTGGTTGTCTTGTCCAGAATGGCTTTTGTGGAAACTATTTTGCCATACCTGTTAAGAAGGAAAGTAAAAAAAAAGTTAGAGACCGTAAAAATGTTGATGCAGCATCTCAAGTTGGCATGAGGCCCATCCATTTTGGAAGCTAACTCTGCAATCCAGGCATGGTCTCTCCGGTGGAGATGTCCTCCCCAGTTGTTTACTGTGGCTCAGTGGGTAGCACCTTCACCTTTGAGACAGAAGGTTGAAGTTCAAATCTTATTCCAGATGCTCAATTACAAGAAAAAGCCTGATTCTTCACTGAGAGCAAAGTAGACTCCTTTCAGGATGAGACAGTAAACTGTGGTCCTATCTGTATGCTCCCTGTGGTCCCTCAACCAATATCATGCAAACTATTTATCTCAGTGTTACGCAGTTCCCATTATATAGCAGTAAGCCCGCTGTTTTACAGGACCAGTAATTGGCAGGTCGGAGTTCAATTCCTGCTGCTATCTGTAAGGAGTTTGTACGTTCTCCCTGTAACCATGTGGGTTTCCTCTGGGTGCTCTGGTTTCCTCCCACAGTCTGAAGATGTACAGGTTAGGATTAGTAAGTTGTGGGCATGCTGTGTTGGCATCGGAAGCATGATGATACTTGCAAGTGTGCCCCAGCATGTCCTTGGACCGTGTTGGGAGTTGGTGCAAACTGCACCTTTCACTGTATTTTCCAAAATTTCGATATATATGTAATAAATAAAGTTAATCTTTATCTTTCTTACATCCAATTTTACATCGCGTGAAATATTGCCAACCCTCTACATACCCATTCCCTTTCCTTGTTTCCACAGAAATAACATTCACTCCAAAAATGTCAGGCAATAACCCTCTCCGATAAGAGGGAGCATATCCTCCTACCATTAACTCTCTCTCTCCAAAGAAAAGAGAGAGAGAGAGAGAGAGGGAGAGCATATTCATCTAACCCTAACCCTCTCCAATAAGAGAGCATATCCTCTTATCCCTTACATTCAGTGGCATGACCAACACTGAGTCCTCCATCATTAATGTCCTGGGGGTCACCACTGACCAGAACCCCTCAAATGGACCAGAGTGAGCAGGTTGGGTTTCCTGTGGGAAGTTAGATTCATACAGCACGGAAACAGGCCCTGCAGCACAAATGGTCCGTGATGAAGATGTTCATCCAAGCTAGTCCTATTTGCCCACAATTGACTCATGTTCTTCAAAACCTTCCCTACCCATGCATCTGTTATTAAAGAACCAGCCTCAAACACTTCCTCTAACAGCTTGTTCCATAAAACAGAATGGCCAAATTGGGCCAAATAGCTTAATTCTGCTCCTGTGTCTTTATGATCTTATGGTCTAAAACCACTAACCTCTGGTTGGAAAAAGTTGCCCCTCAGGTACCTATTAAATCTCTCCACTTTCGCCTTAAGCCTAAACCCTCTAGTTCTTGATTCTCCAACCCTGAGAAAAAAAATGTGTATATTTACCCTATCTATGCCCCTCATGATTTTACACATAAGATCACCCATCATCCTTCTGCCCTCCAATGAATAAAATCCGAGCCTGGCCAAACCCAGGCTCTCACTCCTGGCAACATCCTTGTAAATTTCATCTGCATTGTTTCCAGTTTAATGGCATCATAGCAGGGTGACCAAAACCTGATTTGCCTCTTGACACCTCAGGGTTTTTCCAACAACTCAAGAGGGTGATGGGACACTCTGAACTTTCTTGGATGGTGCAGCTCCAACAACACAAAAGAAGCTCAAGACTACTCTGGACAAAGCTGCCCACTTGACTGACATCCCGTCCACTACCCTAAACGCTCTGTCCCTCCACCACTGTCGCACAGTAGCTGCAGTATTCACCGTCTACAGAATGCACTGCACTTACTCATGCCAGCTATGCCAACTGCATGTGGTCCAATTTCTCTTGACCCACATGCAATCACTGTTCCTTTCTTCATGGCTGGCTCCTGTGTGACCCGTATAACTATCGATGTTCCACAAGCACGGTGACACAGAGCCAAAAACAGGAGGAGCCTGTGAACTCTACGGTGAAATATCCACTGGCACAGATCAACATTTGAAAATGTGCCCACCACAATGTACTGTATGTACATAAACTGGTGACACACTTACAGAGAAAGGCCTTTTGCTTATTCAAAAGAGTGACCTCCTCCCTCAAAATTAAGGTATCTCCAGATGATTTCATATTTAGGTTCTGGTTCAGATCAGATTATTTTACAGTTATATACACCAGGGTGCAATGAAATTCCTGGCTCACGTGAAGTTCACAGAGTAAACAGTGTACACGGTCACAACAAATGCGACAATGAGCAGAAAAACATTGGCCTTCATAGATTAATGTATTGAGTACAGGAAATGGGATGCTATGTTGAAGTTGTATGAGACATTGGTGAGACCTAACTTGGAGCACTGTGTGCAGTTTTGATCATCTACCTACAGGAAAGATGTAATGACAGTTGACAGCGTACAGAGAAAATTGACCAGGATGGTGCCGGCTCCGGAGGACTGAAGTTATAAGGAAGGATTTAAGTAGGTTCGGACTTTACTCCTTGGAACGTAGAAGATTGAGAGGAGATGTGATAGAAGTATATGTTATTATGAGGGGTATAGGGTAAATGCAAGCAGGCTTTTTCCACTGAGATTGTGTGGGACTACAACTAGAGGTCATGGGTTAAGGGTGAAAGGTAAAAAGTTTAAGGGGAACATGAGGGGAAACATCTTCTCTCAGAGGATGTTGAGAGTGTGGGACGAGCTGCTAGTGCAAGTGGTGCACTCGAGCTTGATTTCAACATTTAAGCAATGTTTGGTTAGGTACATGGATGGTAGGGGTGTGGAGGGCTATAGTCCTGGTGCAGGTCGATGGGAATAGGCATTTTAAATGGTTTGGCACAGATTTGATGGGGCAAAGTACCTGTCTTTGTGCTGTCCTATTCTATGACTATATGGTGCAAAATATAGCACTGCATGTCTGAGGTAGGGCAAAAAAAAAACGCTGAAGTGACAATAACAGAAGAGGTAGAGCATAGAGACTGAGAATGTGACAGCAGCACCAGGAAAGGGATGTGAGAGAGGTGATTGGGGAAGAAGTTGTTCTTGAGTCTGATTGTCCTAGCTTTCAAAGTTCTGTATTATCTCTGGAAAGCAGAAGAGAGAAAGGGGATTCCTGACAAGTCTATGTCAAAGTAATCAACCACATCATACCTGGCAGGAGAGTGAAAGACGAGAGTGAGTTAAAAGGCACAGTACCAGAGAAACCACATTAAGTTCTTACTAAATTCTATCTTTGATGTAGGATTCCCCAAGGTATTGGGGGAAGAGACTACTATCAGTCTTGATCCCATTTACATCACATCTCCAGCAGCTTGCTGTAAATGACGTAAACCTATTTTCTGCTTTGCTCTCCTAGTTGTGTGCTCTTCCAGAGCATTTCAAGACATTGGCTTATCGAGGTCATACAAAGCAAAAAGCGATAAAAGAATGCAGTTCACAGTTACTGAGAAGGTGAAATGCAGGTAGACAAGCAATGTGTTTCAATGAAATAGATAGTGGATCAAGAATTTGTCTTCATCATCGAGAAAGTTCCAGGGTTTTGAACCAGTAACAGTGAAGGAACAGGGATATATTTTCAAGTTAGGAGGGTGGCTTAGAGGGAAATTTCCATCTGGTGGTGTTCCCTGTGTGTCTCGTTCTGGCAGTTAGAGGGGGTGGGTTTGGAAGATGCTGCCAAAGAAATCTGTGAAATTGTCCCAATTTGGCAAGGAAGATTGAACAGCATATCATCTAAATGGTGGGAGATTGCAGAGCTCAGAGATGCAGAGGCATGGTCTGTTTGAATGAATGTTGCTCAAAAGACTGGTATGCTGGTGCAGCAAGCGATTTGGAAAGTGAACAGTATCTTGGTAAGTCAACAAATTGGTTTATGATTGTCACATGTACTGAGGTACAATGAAAAACTTGTCTTTCATATCTTCCACGCAGATCAGTTCATTACAACAGTACATTAAGGTAGTACAAGGCAAAACAATAGCAGAATACACAATGAAGTATTACAGTTACAAAGAAAATGCAGTGAGGATAAACAGTATGGTGCATAGTCACAACGAGGCGAACTTCGAGGTCAAGTGTCCGCATTATTGTACAATAGTCTTATGATGGTAGGGTGGAAGCTGTCCTTGAGCCTGATGTTAAGTGTTTTCAAGCTTTTATTGCATATTGTGAAGGAATGAATGTTATTCTATATTGCACGGAAAATTCAATTCAATATGAAAAGGTTAAACTTCAGTTATATTGGACACTGATAAGATTAGATCTGGTCTTCTGATTTATGCACTGGAAGCAGTTCAGAAAAGCTTTACTAGACTAATATCTGGAACATGCTAGGTTTGTATCCAACAGAGTTTATAAGAGGGTGGACTTAACTGATGCATCTAAGATCCTGAGGATGGATGTTTCCCGTTCAGAGATAAGGTACTTCCCTCTCCCCCCCCCCCCCCCCCCCTCAGGGGCTGAGGTGTCTTTGAAACTTGCCTCCTCAAAGGGCAGTGGAAGCAAAGGTCACTGACACTTTTTAAGGAAGAGGTGGATAGAACCTTGTGAAGCAAAGATTTGTGAGGTTACTGAGGTAAGCAAGAATGGAGAAATGAGACTAAAGTTGGATTGACCATGACTGCATTTGGTGTCAGGGCAGGTTGAAGGCTCCTGCTCCTGATTTGGGTGCCTATTTTTGCTGGCTAAGCTATTTTAAAAGATATGGAGGCACTATAGGTGGATAGAGTTTAAGTACAGTATATATCAGAAATCAGAATATGTCATGAAATTTGCTCTATTTTGGCAACAGTACAACACAAACCATAAAATATTATAAGTTACAATAAATAAATAAATTGAGCAAAAGAAAAATAGTTTGTGGACCATTCAGAAATGTGATGGTGGAGGGGAAAAAGCTGTTCCTAAAATGTTGCGTATAGGTCTTCATGCCCCTGTACTTCCTCACTAATGGTACGAATGAGAAGAAGGCACATCCCAGACAGTGAGGGTCCTTAGTGATGGATGCTGCCTTCTTGAGGATGACCTCGATGGTGGGGAGACTTGTGCCCATGATGGGTCTGACTGAGACTACAATCCACTGTAGCCTCTTTCAATCCTGCATATTGGAGCTTCCATACCAGGCTGTGATACAATCAGTCCGAATGCTAGAGTCTTACCAAATCTCCTCAAATTTACTGAATCCCCTCAAACTCCTAATGAAGTAAAACCTATGGCGTGTCTTCTTCGTGGTTGCATCAATGTGTTGGGCCCAGGACAGATCCTCTGAGATGCTGACGCCCAGATATATCAGCATCATTTGGCTGTGGGCTGTGATTACAAGGATTCTCAATCCAGTTCTCAGCTCAGTATGGGCATTGTCCTGCTCTGATGAAAAGTTGGTATCTACAAGAAGGCAATATGCTTCAAGAAAAAAAAACTCCACCTCTTGGCCATGCCATCTTCTCGCAGCTACCATCAGGCAGGAGGTACAGAAGCCTGAAGTCCCACACCACCAGGTTCGGAACACCCACTTCCCTTCAACCATTTGGTTCTTGAACCCACCTGCACAACCCTAATCACTACCTCAGTAAAGCAACACTATGACCACTCTACACTACAAAGGACTGTTTATTGTTCTAATTGTGGTCTTTCTTGTAAAAATTCTGTCTGATTTATATTTATGATTTTCTCGTGAATGTGGTGCTGTGTGCCTGTGATGCTGTTGCAAGTCAGCTTTTCATCGCACCTGTGCACATGTGTACTTTGCATCTGATGATAAAGTTGACTTCAACTTTGACATATCTCTCCCCCCTCCTCAAAGAAGAACAGAAGTGAAGCGACCTGATGCTTCCTTTAGGGCAGGGGTTCCCAACCTTGTTTTTGCCATGGACCAACACCATTAAGCAAGACGGTCTGTGGACCCCAGGTTGGGAACCCCTGCTTTAGGGCAAAAACGGAGATGCGATGGTTCCTGTGGCATGCTGAGTCAACCTATTCCAATAGGGGCATCACTGCAAAGGACAGCATTTATTGCCTATTCCGTAATTTCCTTTGAACAGGCGGGGGTGAAGAGCCTTCTTGAACCACTGCAGTCCTTCTGGGGAAGGTGCTGTTGGGGAGGGAGTTCCCGGACTTAGACCCAGTGATGATGAAGAAGCGGTGATACAGTTCTAGGTCAGCAGGATTGTTGCCACAGGAATGAAGGCACCATCTTCTCCTGCTCCTCTAACATTCCTTAATCCAAATGCTGCACTTATATTAAAGCTTAAGCAAGAGGAGGGGGAAAAAAAAAGCAGAAAATACTGGAAGCACACCACTAGTCCATGAGAAGGCCAGTTCCAAAGGTTGCCTCACAAGATGCTGACTGACAAGACAGCATGTCTCCAGTAGTTTCCCACTACAACTATTGGGAAGGAGGTACAGGAGCCTTAAGTTCCACACCACCAGGTTCAGGAACAATTATAATCCTACAGCCATCAGGCTGCTGAGTTGGTGTGGATAACTTCACTCACCTAACACTGAACTGATTCTACAACCTACAGACTCACTTTCAAGGGCTCGTTATAACTTATGTTCTTGGTATTATTTTTATTTGTACAGTTTGTCTTCATTTGCACCTTGGTTGTTTGTCAGCCTCTGTCTGTTCTTGCAGTTTTTCATAAATTCTATTGTTTCTCTTTTTTTCCCCCTGTAAATGCCTGCAAGTAAATGAATCTCAAGTACACGGTAACATATATGTACTTTGATGATAAATTTACTGTCAACTTTGAACATTTTACCTCACTGTTTCCTCAGCACACACAAACTCTTCAATTCCAACAGTCTTTGTTCTACTGTACTGGAACTGAGAGCTGAAAGGGCTTCAAATTTCACTGTTGTGGGACAGGGACTTTGTCAGCTTCAGCCCAAAGCCCACTGCAGCTCCTGCAGAGATTTTGAAGGGCGGCCAACATATGCACAGCAAGCTTCCACAAACCACAGGTGACTCATTTCCTTACATTGACCAGTCCACCAGGGAGAGCCCAGGGAGCTGCTGTGGGTCTTTCGTGACTGCCTTGAGGAGGTACGCATGGGTCACAGTTCAGTTAGGATTTCGTGAAAAAGTCACCCTGATCTACACCGTAGCACTCAATGGACAACTGTGGGTAGAGGGGTGGTGGGGGAAGAAGGAAAATGGCTCAGGGGCAGGCTCACGTTCATATTCCACACTCTACACTAAAGAGCTGATGAAACAGCCAAGCTCTTGTTCCCTCTCACTGATCCTGGGACTATGCACGTACGTGTGTGTATGTGCAGCTGTGAGCGGGTGAGTCTGTATGTGTGCATGCACATGTATGCGAGTGAGCGTATGCTTGTGTGTGTGTGTGTATAGACACGTCTATGTGAATGGGTGAGTGTGCATGTTTCTGTGAACACGTATAGGTGTGTACACACTATGTGTGTTCGCCCTAGTGTCAGACCCTGTACACCTCTGTGTGTGCCTTTGTTTTAGAACCTGTACACCATGTGTGTGTGAGTATGTGCATGTGTATGCGTACGCATGGGTGAGTATGCCCATATTGCCCGATGGTGAAACCCTTTGGAGGGCAGAGTCTCTGGCAGCTGGCCATGGATGCCTGTGGACTCCCAGCAAAACCTGAGACCTTCCAGGCAGGCGTGTGGAGAGCTCCGTGGTGTGACACCGGTGAGAGATCAGTGTGAGGGGCAGTGATCAACTGCTCGGGCTTGTGTGGGATTACAGAGTCCGATCGAGGTCGCATGAGAGACAGATGCCACTTTTCCCATTTTTAGGGCACTGCTGCACTGTGGCTAAGTTATTTGATGAAGATCTATATTCCTGGGTTATGAACCTAAGGGCATAAGCTCAAATCCCACCAGTGTGCACTTTAAATTCAAGCAATCAAATAAACGGTCAGTGTGTTAAAAACCATCTGGACTGGCCTGTGTGCTTCTCCAGCTCAGTGCAGTTTGGCTGCTTCTGAACTGTCTCCTGAATTAGCCGCAGATCAAGGGCGTTTTTTTTGGGGCGGGGGGGTGCTTTGCCAGTGATGAAGCCACACCTCGAACAAAGGAATGGAAAGTGGAGAACCGTGGTTGTTTTTTTTAAGTTCCATCAAGCTGAATGTGTCTGCCCCCTGAGTCCCTCACAAGGCAGATTCCCTCCTCCTACCTCCACACATCTCCTCCATATGGAAACTTAATGCAAGAGCAAGCAGTTTGCATTGACCGTTTTGCCCCCCCCAAGCCCCCTCCCAGGAGAGAAAAAATGTTACGGGCAGTGAATGAATCACGAGGCTCTATAAATAAGTTCTGTCACGTGCAAAAATATTTCCTGTTCTCATCAGCTGCAGCCTCGATAGTGAGTACAAGTTTCCTGAATGACTCATTCAAGCAAGGCATCCGTGTGAGCTCATGTTCTTTTTGAATGGCTTGGTGTTAATTACAGTTTATTTCAGCGATTAATTGCGGCACAGCCAAGTTCTGGTGAGCAGGCATAGGCCCTTCCCGGGCCGCATCCCCTTGCACAGGAGGTGGCCATCAGCACTCAGCCTGCACCCTCGTGCCAACTGGTGATGCCAGCAGACCTGGTAGTGTCAGCCCATCCTCGAGCATGGCCTCTGGGTGAAAACATTCACCCCTCCCCATCTCCCCTCTATCACTGGGGAGAGGGCGGCCATTGTGACTCAGCTTCATCCTGTCTGGCTCTCAACTGTGCAAGCCAGGAGAGGTCACCAGAGAGCATGTCCCAGTCTTCAGCTTGTTCTCTGTCGCTTGAAGTAACGGGTAAGGAGGCCATTTGGGCCTTTAACTCTATCCTATGTAGGAACTCTCAAGCACAACCCAATTCCCGTGGACAACCTGGCACCCCCAGACTGACCTGGCCTCAGGGCTTTCAAGATATCCCATTCAGCCCATTTACTTGACCAAATGGGATGTCCTGCACAGGACAAGGAAGCCAATTCCAATCCAGCCAATGAAAGACCAGCCTACACCAGCACCACCCACAGGTTCCCCACCAAGTGAAAGTGCGTTGGTGTGGATTCAACGCACCACCTTTTGTACTGTTTCTCGCTCTGACTGTACGCAACCACCTATCCTGACTTGGAAATGTATCAGCCTAGTCTGAGCCTTGCAGCTCTCCCCCCAGCAGCACTGTGGGAGCACCTTCACCAGAAGAACTGCAGCAGTCCAAGGAGGTAGCACACCATCACCACCTTGCCCGCTAGGTGGGACTAAATGGATTGCTCAGAGAAAAGCTAGCACCTACTCGATGGGTTGAACTGCTGTGGAATAATGGTTCCAAAAAAATAATGAGTTTGCCCCTCATCTTTTGTTGCACTTAAGACATGCAAGAATTTAGGGCAGCAACTATGCAAGAATTCTTTCTTCCAAATAGAATATGCAGAGGACTTAAAGAATAACCTGGGACTGAGGCCTGTTTATGTGTTGGTGCCACCCCAAGACTGCCGTGCATGGCAACCTTTACACCAGCTGTTGTAGGAACCTGTAGCACCATGGGCGACAGCCTGTGCCAGCTTTTTGACTAAAACAAGTACTACAATAGATAGAGTGGATATGGACAGTATATTTCCTACAGTGGGGCAAGTCTAGGAGCAGGGGGCACAACCTCAGAATAGAGGGATATCCATTTAGAATGGAGATAAGGAGGAATTTCTTTAGCCAGAGGGTGGTGAATCTGTGGACTTCATTGCTACAGGTAGCTGTGAAGGCCCGGTCAGCAGCTGAATTTAAGGTAGAGGTTGATATGTTTTTGATAAGTCAGGGTGTGAAAGATTACGGGGAGAAGGCAGGAGATTGGCATCGAGAGGGAAATGGATCAGCCATGATTAAGTAGCGGAGCAGACTCAACAGCCAAATGGCCTAATTCTGCTCCAATGTCTTACAGTCCTAATATGACAAAACTACAAGTTATAAAAAACTACAACAATATTTAAACAGCAACTAAATTAAAATATTCCCATCTTCTGGGGGATGCCAGGGCACAAACATACCCCTGGAAGATTGCCAGACAGTCAGCCTGGGTGGGGCCCTCATCTTCCTGCCTCCTTCCTATCACAGATAACACTTTTGTCCAGAGCCAGGAGCAAGGCTACCAGAATGTCATCACCCTCCCCTCTATACTGAGTGGCCGAGTATAGAGTAGTTGGGGCTAAATTTCAACAGGGAAGGTGAGGAGCAAGCCCCTTGGATACGGAAACAGGGGGCACAGACTCGCATTCTCCACGTACAGGTCTCTTCCAGCCCGCAGAAATGACAGGGAGATGGGAGATCTATGTATAGACTGATAAACTTGGTGCAGGGCACCAATCTGTGCACTGCCCTCTGTCCCGGGTGCCAGCTCTACGCGTGGGCACAGTCTACAGGAAGTCACCCATGCCACCACCCCACCACTGGCAAGAGTAGTTGTCACGTGGACTGCCTTCCGGCTGTGTTGGAAAGCTCATTGAGCGATATTAACATCTGGAGGTGAAGGGAAGCAGGAAAACTGACGGGTACGGGTCTGTGCACTGACTCAGCAATCGGCCTGCTGCTGACTCACAACCACAGGCACTTACAGTATCACCCCAGTCTGTCGCAACACTTCTCAATGGAAGATCCAGAAACAACCGATCTCTTCATTTGTCCTCCCACAACCTTCCAGACCCAGTAATGAAATTCGGATCATCCGCCTGCTCCCACTTGTTTCCAGACAGTCGATTCTGTTAATGATTCCACTCACTCCTTATTTCCCCCC
>JAUOBT010040506.1:0-11120 GCA_032362145.1 Hypanus berthalutzae
AATTCACAGATTTGAGCCTTGGTTTCGTTGACAGATCTGTACTTCGTTTCCATCTCAGTGAACTGGTGACGGAGTTCAGATTGGCAGTTTCGGTGGCAGTTTTCCTGGGAATGACGAATCAGCGACACTGAGAGAGATGGTGAAGTATGTTTAGCTTTTGCAGTGACACGTGAGTCAGCGTCACACTACGGAACGGGTCACAGAGAGTGTTGTGTCAGTGTCACGGTGAAAGGTGTCACAGTGATGGATTTTCTTGTGGCACAGAGAGAGGCGTCGGCGCCACCTTGAGACAGACAGGAATACATATTGATACCGAGGGAAATTGGGTAATCTGGAATGAACTGAGAGGCGTGTCTGTGTCACGCTTAGGGGTATATCAATGTCCCAATGAAGATTTAGTTCATGTTACAATGGGGGTCTGAATAAGTATCCTGTTTGTCAATCCGAGTTGCTGTGAGGAACGTGTCGGTGTCACTGTGAGAGGTGTTTAGATGCCCTGGCCCGAGTTGTACCGGGTCACAATGAAGTGCTTTTCGATGTCACGGGGTGAGAAATCTCAGAGTGAGGAGCGTGCAGATGTCACGGCAGGTGGAGTTTCGGTGTCATGTTGTGGGGTGTGCTGGTCTCAAAGAGAGGGGTGTGTCTGTGTCACGCTGAGACATGTCATGGCGACGGTGGGTGTGACAGTGTCGACTTCAAGGGGTGTACTAAACAGGTTTTATTGTGCATTTCGTAGTCACTATCGCGGTGAGGGGTTTAACTGCGTCAGGGCGAGTTGTGGATAATTGCCTCAATGAGCGGTGCATCGGTGTTATGTTGAGGGACGATACCGTCTCGGTGAGGGGTGTTACAGTGAAGCGTGAGTCCTTGTCACGGTGCGGAGCTGGACGGGTCAGGTTGAGGAGCTTATAGATGTCACAGTGACTGGTGTCTCCGTGTCACAGTAAAAGGGTGTCAGTGTCCCTGAGGTGTTTTACAAAGACAATTTAATTACCGCCGGTCTCCAATTGGAGCCCGCGCGGCTCATCATGGGTCGAGAGCCCGGCAACAATCACGATAATTTCGGACGTAAATAGACGCCATAGGCAGATCCTACGGTTCGATCTAATTCCCATGTTCTCTTTCAGTGTGCGGGTGAATTCAGCCGTGTTCCCCACTGGGACTCCCTTCCACCCACCGGCCGCCGTCTCTCCGTCCACCACGATCACCCCTCCCTCTCTCAATCTCAGATACATTGAGTCTCATCGCTGAGAGTCCAAATCCCTTGACTTCCCAGGGCCGAGAAGTGTCTCTCTGATTCCTGAGATTTTGTCACCTCTCCCGAATGTGATCGACTAAGTTGGAGCTGTGGGTGTTTGACTGGGTCTCTCAGGAGAGGCTTTGCCAGAGGATTATGATACAGGGGATCCACGGGGGAATTGGCTGTCTGGATTCAGAGTTTATTATTTTTCGGCGTCACGATGAAGTGGGAGTCGGTATCACGGTGTGGACGTAACGGTGTCATGGTGAGGGAAGTGTCAGTTTCACGGTGAGGGGTGTGTCAGTGTCACGGTAGGTACGTGTCGGTGTCACGGTACAGTACGTTTCAGTGTCATAGTGAGGGACATTTGTGACACGTTGAGCTGCGTGGACGAGGCACTATGAGATTTTAGCTCACGGTTCATTCCACACTCCCAGCTGACGGTCTGACTCCAACCGGAGTCCGTTCGACTCACCATGGATCGAGAGCCCGACCACTGTCGCGAAGAGGACGAACGTAACTAGAGAGAGGAGACAGATCTTATGGCACGGTGTAATTCCGATCTTCTCGTTCGGCTCCTGTTTATGCGGACCTGTGGAGAGACGATTCAGATAAACAGATGGAGAATATGGTGAGAGTGAAAAGGGAGCGATGGGGTTAAAATGTGAGCGAATGGGGGGACGAGAAACGAGAAGAGAACGGAGACAGGGAATGGCTGCATGAGAAGAGGAAGCGATGTTATGAGTGAAGGTTGAGTGGGATTTGTGAGAAAGACAGTGAAAGAGTGGGTAAGGGAGGAAAAAGGGAGAGAGAGGGGGAAAGAGAAAGGGAACGAGAAAGGAGGGGGTACAAACGAGTGGATTGAGAGATTGTCAGGGATTTATTATTTTTCCTAGCTGTATCATTGTTCGCCCGCTTTGTTCCTTTTCCACACGAGATAAATGACGGTCTTGTGGGGATGAGCATGTTGTGGGGATTTTCGTGGACTCCACTGTGTTTCTTTGTTTTGGGGCTGCTGACAAGGAGAAGGGCGGTACGGGCCCGTGATGGTTAGCGCAGCGCTTTACAGTACCAGCGACGCGGGTTCAATTCCTGCCGCTGCCTGCAAGGAGTTTCCAATTTCTCCCCGCGAGCGAGTAGATTTCCACCGGGCGCTCTGGTTTCCTCCAACACGCCAAAGACATACCGGTCGGGTGTTTAATTTGTTAATGTAAATTGGACACGGAATAATTCGGAGAAATTTGAGCAGCGCGGCCCGAAAGGCGGGTAGTGCCTGTTTGGAAAAGCTCTTCAATAAAAAATAAAGCAAAATATATTTTGAGAAAAAAAGAAAAAAAGATGGTGGGAAATGGTATACATATGCAACTGGACCATGCTGTGTTTGTGATGGGTATGACTGTCCTGGATGAAAATAGAGATGGTTGGTTGTAAATCTCAGATGACACAAAGATTGGTGGTGTTGTGGACAGAGCGGAGTATCGCCAGCAGATTCGGTGGGGTTTGGATCAGTTGTCGATCTGGGTGGAAAATGACAAACGGAGATTAGCTCAGCTAAGTGTGATATTTTCCTTTGGGGCGTTAAATGTGAAGGGACAGGAGACAGTTAACGGCAGAATCCTTAACTGTCAACAGGGAAAGGGATCTCGGATTGATCACGCAGTTTAATGGAGAGATAAAGAATTGACTGCAGACGGGCCTTTGACAAAGTTTCTCTCATGGGAGATCCATTCACAAGGTTGTGATGACTGGGATTCACAGTGAATTGTGAACTGAGTTTCCGTACTGGCTTGCCCACATAACCCAGAGGCCGGCGGATGTCCGTGACTGGAGGTTTTACCCACGGGACGTCTAATGTCTGTGGCCAAGGCTTGCGAGAATTTGGGCATTTAACAAGGCTTTGTGTGTTTCGAGCATCCTGCATCGTTGACCAGCCAGGACAGCAGAGGAACAGGCCCTTCGCTCGGCAATGCTGTCCGGGATGCATTCTCTCTGGTTTTAGACAATTCACATTTGGGAATGATACCGTCTGTAACTCTTATGATCTGATCAAGCTCATTTTCCTCCGCACCAGGGAAAACAACCACGTGCCCAAGCCATCGAAACCAGGAAGCTTTCCGTTTATCCTCTCCGGATGATAGCAAAGGCCTTGACATCCTTCCGATAACGGGGTGACAAGAATTGTATACAATACACCTGATTCATGCTGACTAGAAATTTTTGTAAAGTTGCTTTATAACAGCCGGACATTTAAACTCAGTGCCCCAAATAATAATGGCGGGAATGGCATTCTGAGCCATCCTATCGGAAACCATGGCTTGAACAGTGGCATTGGACTACAGGATCCCTCTGCTAAAAACACATTTAGTGTTTTAGCTTTAGTAGAGTGCTATCTCTGAGCATTTCGACGACCAAGGTGCAGCATTTTACGTTTCTGCGGGTAAAACACCATCTGCCACTCCTCCATCCCATATCATAAACTGATCCATCTCCTACGGAATTGAATGCGGGTCCTTTAAGAGATTCACAACACCCATCAACCTATCATCAACAAACATACCAAACCACCCACCTATATTGTCATTCAGATCGTTTATACATATAACCATGTAATAGTTACAGCGAAACAGGTTACCACGGCCCTTCTATTCCGTGACGAACGATTACACTCACCTATTCCCACAGACTGGCACTCAGCCAATATCGCTCCATTCCTTTCCTATCCTTTTTGAACCTGCTCCCACCACTTCTACAGGATGTTAGTTCCACAGAGCTACCACCCTCTGTGTAAACAGGTCCCCTCTCATGTTACCACTACACTTTTGCCCCTTAACTCTTAATTTATGTCCTCTTATTTGAATCTACCCTACTCTCAATGGAACAGACATATACACGTATACTATATCTATTCCCTTCATAATTTTAAGTACCTATGTCAAGACCGACCTCAACCTTCTACGCTACGAATAATAAAGACCTAACTTGTTCAACCTTTCCCTGTAGCTTAGTTGCTGAAACCCAGTTAACATTCCAGTAAATCTCCTCAGTACTCCTTCTATTTTGTTGACATCTTTCCTACAATTCGGTGACAGAACTGTACACAATACTCCAAATTTGGCCTCACCGGTGTCTTGTACAATTTTAACATTACCTCCCAACTCCTATACACATTGCTCTGATTTATAAAGGCCAACATACCAAGCTTTCTTAACCACCCTATCCGCATGAGATTCCACCTTCAAGGAACTATGCACCATTATTCCTAGATCACTTTGTTCTACTGCATTCATCAATGCACTACTCTTTACCATGTATGTCATTTTTTGATTAGTCCAACCAAAATGTAGCTCCTCACACTTATCAGCATTAAAACCCATCTGCCATTTTTTAGTCCTCTCTTGTGACTGGCCTCAATCTTTCTGCAAGCTTCGAAAAACTACTTCATTATCCACAACGCCACCTGTCTTAGAATCATCTAAATGCTTATTAATCCAATATACCACCCCATTATCAAGATCATGAATGTATATGACAAACAACATTGGATCCAGTACAGATCCCTGAGGCACACCGCTAGTCACCGGCCTCCAACCTGACAAATTGTTATCCACCACTACTCTCTGGCATCTCCCATCTAGCCACTGTTGAATACATTTTACTACTTCAATATTAATTCCTTATAGCTGAACCTTCCTAACTAACCTTCCATGTGTAAACCTGCCAAGGCCTTACTGAATGTCATACAGACAACATCCACTGCTTTGCCCTCAGCAGACTTCCGAGTAAAACTCTTCAAAATTCCATAAGATTGGGCAAAATATTTTGACCTCCAAGCATGAACTCGTGTTGATTCTTGCTAAATAGGCCCTGTCTATCCAGATAATTAGATGTAATCCAGATATGCTTAGAGACGATCAGTTTCAATAGCAACGGAGAGGAAGTTCTGTTGTCAAGCGCACTTCTTATCGTCTTAGGGATCCTCTCAATAGTCTGATTACTGTAGTGTAGAAGCTGTCCTTGAGTATCTTGATAGATGTTTTCGCTTTTTCCCTCCGATATGAGAGTGCAGAAGACAGAATGTCCGGTGATCTTTGATGATGCTGGGTGCTTTATCCAAACAGCAGTATGTGTAGAAACAGTCCATGGAGGGGAGGTTGTTTTCGGAGCTGGGCTCAGCTCTTTCCACAACGCTCTGCAGTTTCTTGCGGTCATGGCCGGAGCAGTGTTTATATTTTTAGTGAGGAACCAATGCGTTTTATGAGAACAGGGTGGTAGACATGGTGAGCAGGGAAGAAAATAAAACATTTTATTTTTACACTTGGTAGACTACTCTGTGTAAAGGTTTGTGTCCCAGGGGAATTAGACTGACCAATATGTTCAGATTGATAGGTATAATGGACGCTATTTAAGCCCCGTATCAAGATTACAGATGGTAGAACACCCTGGAAGACGGGAGAGAGGAATGTTGGGGGAGATTATAAAACGCAGGGACCCAGGGCTAGAGGTACACTGTTTCCCTGAAAGTGGAATCACAGGTAGACAGAGACTCTGGGGAGTGTTGCAGAGCAGAGGGACCCAGGGGATCCGGGACACGGATCTCTGAAGGTGCAGTCACAGGTAGACAGGGCGGTGAAGTTAGCACCTGTCGCGCCGCCCTTCATCCGTCAGGGCAATGAGTCAGGGAGTACGGAGGTCATGCTGGAATTGTACTCGACGTTAGTGAAGCCATACTTTGAGTAGAGTGTTCCCATGACATCGTCTTCCTATAGGGAAGATGCCACTGAGCTAGAGAGTGTGCAGAGGAGATGCACGAGGATAGTTCAGGGACTGAGATATGGAAATATGTCAGGCAGTTTTGGACTTTATGCCTCGGAGCGCAAAGGTGCCTGATAAAGTAGAAGAGAGAGATGTATAGCATGTATAGGCACCAGGGAGGAAATAAGATGCTTGAGGAGGATAACAAGAATAAGAAAATACTTAAGAAATAAATCAGGAGAGCTAAAATAATAAGAGAGGTTACTCTGGCGGTCAGGGTGAAGGTAATCCTAAGAGCTTCTACAGATATGTTAAGAGCAAAATGATAGTAAGGGATAAAATTGGTCCTCTCAAAGATCCAAGTGTTCAGCTATGTATGGAACCAAAAGAAATGGGAGAGATATTAAATGTTTTTTTTTTGCATTTGTATTTACTTAGGAAACTGGAATGGATTCTACGGAAACAAGGCAAACAAGTAGGGAGGTCATGGTACTTATACAGATTAAAGAGGAGGCGGTGCTTACTGTATTGAGGCAAATCAGCATAGATAAACTCCTAGGACCTGATTGGATATTCCCTCGGACCTTGAAGGAAACGAGTTTTGAAATTGCAGGGGCTCTGGCAGAAATATTTAAAATGTCAATATCCCCGGGTCAGGTGCCGGAGGATTGGAGGATAGCTCATGTAGTTCCATTGTTTAAAAAAGGCTCAAAAATAAGCCGAGTAATCATAGGCCGGTAGGTTTGACATGTCATAAGTAAATTATTGGAAGGAATACTAAGAGATATGATCTAAAAGTATTTGGATTGACAATGACTTATTACAAAAAGTCAGCATGGCTTTGTCCGTAGTAGGTCATGTTTATCCAATCTATTAGAGTTTTTCGAGGACGTTACCAGGAAAATGGATGAAGGGAAGGCAGTGGATGTTGTATACATGGACTTCAGTTAGGCCTTTGACAAGGTCCAATAATGGAAGATTAGTTCGGAAGATCCATTCGCTAGGTATACATGGAGAGGTAGTAAATTGGATTTGACATTGGCTCAATGGAAGAAGCCAGGGAGTGGTAGCAGAGGATTGCTACTCTGAGTGGAGGCCTGTGACAAGTGGTGTGCCACAGGGATCAGTGCTGGTTCCATTGTTATTTGTCTTCTATATCAATTATCTGGATGATAATGTGACTAATTGGATCAGCAAATTTACTGATGATTCAAAGATTGGAGGTTTAGTGGACAGTGACGAAGGTTTTCAAAGCTTGCAGAGGGATTTGGGCCAGTTGGAGGAATGGCTGATATATGGCAGGTCGATTTTAATGCAGACGTGTGAGGTATTGTACTTCGGAAGTTCAAACCAAGGGAGAACATACAAGGTAAATGGTCGGACACTGAGGAGTGCAGTAGTAAAGAGGGATCTGGGAGTACAAGTACATAATTCCCTAAAAGTGGCTTCACAAGTAGATAGGGTTGTAAAGAAAGCTTTTGGGACATTGTCCTTTAGAAATCAAAGTATTGAGTTTTTGAGCTGGAATGTAATGGTGAGATTGTATAAGACATCGGTTCGACCGAATTTGAAGTATTGTGTGCGGTATTGGTCACCTAATTGCAGGAAGGATATTAAAAAGGTTGAAAAAGTGCAGAGAAGGTTTACAAGGATATTCCCGGGACTTGAGATACTGAGTTACACAGAAAGGCTGAATAGGTTAGGACTTTATTCCTTGGAACACAGGAAAATGAGCGGTGATCTGATAGAGTTGTATAAAATTATGGTGGGCATAGGTAGAGTGAATGCAAGCTAGGCTTTTTTGACTGAGGCCAGTGGAGAAGAATAAACTGAGGTCGTGGGTTAAGGGACAAGGGGAAATGTTTCAAGGAAACATTGAGGTGGGGGGAGGCCTTCTTCACGCAGAGATTGCTGGGATTGCGGAATGAGCTGCCAGATGAAGTGGTGAACGCGGGTTCACTTTTGACATTTAAGAAAATCTTCCTCAGGTCTATTGATGGGAGGGGTTTGGAGGGATATGGCCCAGGTACAGGTCAGTGGGACCAAGCAGAAACAAGGTTGGGCGAAGCCAAGAAGGGCCAAAAGGCCTGTTTCTGTGCTGTAATGTTCTATAGCTCTAGGTGAACTAACGGAGCTGTATAAAACCACACGGGGTACAGACAAGGTGAACGCACAGAGTCAGGTTTCTCCAGGCTTGGAGAATCGAGGACCAAAGCGCTCAGGCATAAGGTGACCACAGTAGATGATGCAATTGAGGACAAGATCATACACTGCCACCACCAGACAGAGTGTGAAGCTCTCTCACCATCGTTACATCACTACTCCTGGGCTCAAACACATACTGAATACCATTCACGCCGTCCCGTCACATTCTCACGTAGCCAGACACAGGGTGAAGCTCCCTCCACGACGTTTCATTTCAGAATCTTGGAGTCAGTCCCAGAATGCATTTTTACTCCTCACTATCCAATCACACACTCCTGGGTCAGTGTGAAGACCGCCCGCACCATCCCATCGCACACTCCCGGGCTCAGACACAAAGATTATTCTGTCCAAGCCGACCCAACACATACTCCCGGGTTCATACTCAAGTGAAGCTCTCTCCACACCGTCCCATCATTCACTCCCGGGTGTCAGACACAGAGTTAGTGTCCATCCACACCGTCCCATCACACACTCCCGAGGTCAGACATAGGGTTAAGCAGTCTCCACACCGTCCCATCACACACTACAGGGATCTGACAAGAGTCAATATCCCTCCACACAGTCCCGTCACACATACCCGGTGTCAGAGGCAATCTCCCTTCTCTCCGTCCAATCACACTCATCAGGGTTTGGAGGACTGGAGGATATCTCATGCTGTTCCATTGTTTAAGAAATGTTTAACAGTCATCCGGTAAATGTGCCGACGGTAGTAGGTGAATTATTGGAAGGAGTACTAAGATATTGGATCTACGTATTTGGATCGACAGGGACTTATCAGGGACAGTCAACATGATTTGTGCGTAACATGTCATGTTTAACAAATCTATTAGAGTTTTTTGAGGGGGTTACCAGGAATGTGGATGAACGGGACGCAATGGATGTTGTCCACAGGGATTTCAGTAAGGCCTCTGACAAGATTCCGCATGCGAAGTCAGTTAGGAAGATTCAGTCGCGAGGTATAAATGGTGAGGTAATTTATTGAATTAGTCATTCGCTCAGTGGAAGAAGGTAGAGAGTGATAGTGGAGGATTGTTACCCTGAGTGGAGGCCTGTGACTAGTGGTGTGCCACAGGGATCAGTGCAGGGTCCATTGTTATTTATCATCTGTATGGTCTGGATGATAATGTGGTGAATTGCACCTGCAAATTTGCTGATGATACAATGATTGGAGGTCTAGTGGTCAGTGAGTCTCGGCCCGAAACGTCGACAGTGCTTCGCCTTATAAATGATGCCTGGCCTGCTACATTCCAACAGCATTTTGTGCGTGTTGATTGAATTTCCAGCATCTGAAGATTTCCTCGTGTTTTCAGATGGAGATTACAAAGGACAAGTGAGAGGTATTGCACTTTGGAAGGAAAAACCTTGGTAGAACTTACAAGGTAATTGACAGGGCTCTGAGGAGAGCAGTAGACAAGAGGGATCTGGGAATGCAGATACAAAATTCCCTAAAAGTGGTGTCTAAAGGAAGAATGTAGTAAAGAGAACTTTTGGTACATTGGCCATTATAAATCAAAGTATTGAGCAGAAGAGTTGCAATGTTATAGCAAGGATGCATACGGCATTTGTGAGGCCGAATTTGGAGAACTGTGTGCAGTTTTGGTCACCGAATTACAGGAAGGATATTAATAATGTTGAAAGAGTGCAGATAAGGTTTACAAGGACATACAGACACACAGAGAATCTCCCTCCACACCGCTCCATCACATGATCCTAGAGTCAGACACAGAGTGAATCTCCCTCCCCAGCATCCCATCAGTCACTGCTGGAGTCAAACACACAGGGAATCCCCTCCACACCGTCCCATCACTCACTCCTGGGGTCAGACACAGAGTAAATCTCCCTTTGAACATCCCAGTACACACTCCCGGGGTCGGACACAGAATGAAACTCCGTTCCTTCGTCTCTCTGCCACACTCACCCCGGGAAGGAGACTGTGAGTCCGTTTTCGTGAATTTCACGTTCACGTAAGTCTCGCTGCCGTCCATTCTGCAGATGATTCTTTGCGTCTCTGAACTCAGAAATTTGAAGTGACCGTTGACAAAGGAAGCCCGTGTTCATAGGGGAGTTTGACCGACAGCAACAAACACCAGATCAAGAGCCGATAATGAGAGAGGCCGAGAGCAGGGAAAGGAAGTGTGGGGGAGGAGAGAGAGTAAAGCAGTGACAGCGATTGTCTCAAAAGATGAGAGTGGTAGGGACAGGAGCAGTGAGAGTGGCGTGAAAGTGGGGCAACGAAAATGACAGAACGTTAGGGGAGGTCGTTGAGAGAGAGGTGGGTGGACGGGAGGGAGAGGAAAGTGAAAGGATGCGGATATAGGTGAGAGTGAATGGGTAGGGAATGTCGAAAGAGCGGGGCAATTTGACAGAAATTGGGGAGAGAGGGGGAAAACTGAGGGCAAGCTGACGGAGAAAGAAAAGAAGGGAGGTAGAAAGAGTGTGAAAAAGGCAGGTAGGGGGCGATGCGCATGAAAGGGAAGAGAGAGCGCTGCAGAGAGAGGGGATGGATGCGGTGAAGGGATGATTGACAGAGATGTGGACAATGGAGTGTGATGTGTATGATGAGTGTGAGAAAGGAGTGGAAGAAGGGGATGAGTGGGTGATGACAGGAGTGAAGAAGGAGTGAACCACAGCGAGATATGTGACACTCAGGCAGAGTCTCTAAATTCCTCTCCACACCCACCCGCGGTTGGTTCCTGGTTTGATCTTCTGACCCTCACACTGCTCTGCTCATCACCGGGGATTCAGACCCTCTGTGCGCGGGAAACCACGACCCCAGGGACAAAAACCACCACCCACCGAAATAAGAGAGCCCCCTCTCTCCGAGTGAAATAAAAAACTCCTCAGAGTCTCTCTCTCTCTCTCTCTCTCTGTGTCTCTCTCTCTCTCTCTCTCTCTCTCTCTCTCTCTCTCTCTCTCTCTCTCT
>JAUOBT010040653.1:0-11107 GCA_032362145.1 Hypanus berthalutzae
AGGATTCCGAACAAAACGTTGGCGGGAAGGAAGGAAAACGTACAAGGTGGTAAGTGATAGTTGAGTGTGGGAGCGATGTGGTACAGAGCTGGGAAGTTAATTAGTGAAGGACAGAGTTGTTTGGAGAAGGAGGTCCGATAAGAGAGAGTAGAAGACCATGGAAGAAATGCAAGGAAACCTGAGGGAGTTGATAGACAGGTGAGGAGATAAGGTGAGAGATGGACTCGGGAACAGGTAAGAGTGAAGGGCGGAGGAATTACTGGAAGTTCGAGAGATCAATATTCTTGGCATCAGGTTGGAGCCCATCCAGACGGAAATGAAGGTGTTTCTCCTCCAACCTGACTGTGTCCTCATCGCGGCATTAGAGTAGGCCACGGACTAACGTGTCGGAATGTGAAAGAAAGGTAGAATTGAAATGTGAGTGTTCATTTGATTTTCAGCATCTGCAGATTTTCTCGTGTTTGTGGTCGCATGCAGATGAGGTGCAATCACAACTGGCGAAGTATCAGAGTGAGGGGTAGTTTTCCTCTAGAGGATCTTCTCTACGAAGTCCTCCACCGATGGACGTAAGCCGCACCGACACAAACAAGAGATGGTGTTTTGAAACAATGTTCCCTTTTCTGGAAGAACGCCACTCCTAATTTACAGGCCTTAGTAACGTCACATTATCCATTGTTTACCGTTTCACAATTATTTCACTGAATTTATCACTATCAGTCACCACGGGAATTGCACATGTCTGTCGTAATCCGTCTGAAATTTGTCCCGGTGGAGTCACTAAATGGTAATAAAACCCTCGGCTTCTGCTCCCGTAACATTTCATTCCGACAGATCGCCGGTAGCACGGGGGACGAAACACCGGGCAGAGAAAATGTCTTCAATGTGGTATAGTTACAAGAGTGTGCAGAAAATATTGTACGTTTTCATTGCCGTCATTGGAGTTCCTGGTGAGTGTGCACACTTTATGTTTGGTATTTCTGTGTATTAACCTGTTTCCGATCAGTTTACCAGCTTCCAACTTGATGATTATTGCAGATATATCCGTCAGAAATATCCATCCTGTTAAATCGAAATTGGATTTTTCTTATGTAATGACAATGAAACAAAACTTCTGTCTTTCCTCCGCCGCAATCGATAGACTCGGACGTTTTCCGTGTCCATAATGACACCTTTTCCACAATAGTCCCAGCGCAATTCTCTGACTGGAAAGGTTTTAATGGGAATCTGTCCTGATTTATACCTCTGCAGGAGAAAGGCATTTTCCTCCGAAGATGGGACTGCAAGCGTTTAACATTGTGAAGTTGATTGTCTCTGATATATTGATCAGACTGCACACCTGGTCCCGTGTTTATGTCTCTCTGCTGAGTCTGTCATAGTCGGATCCCAGTGTCTGCTGGTCAAAAATTGGGTCTTATCACCTGAATAAGTGTACTCGGACATATTGAAGTGTGTTATGGAATTGCTCCGCGTTGTAGAATTAATCCATTAACCGAGCCACTCAGCCTCTGTTTACTAAGTTGACCCGGCATTCCCTCTGAGACCCGTCGTAAATTGGGGCATCGTTTCGTCCTGAAGAAGGGCCCGACACGGTCAGTGTTTGTTCAATTCCGTTAAAGCTCTGGAGCTGCCGTGATCATCCAGTGCTTTGTGTGCGTTGCCCCTCAGCCCCACCAGATGCCGAGTTCCTCGTGGCCTGTTCAGTCACGGCTCAGTCAGCGAAACCGACCCCCATCAGCGATGGAATCAGGATTAACATCGATCGCTGTTGTTCATGAAGCTGGTTTTTCGCACCGAAGATTAGTCTCAGATCACCTTATTTGCACAGTGAAGAAGAGAGTTCAGAGATAGTGTGAGGCGCGTCAGATGTTAGATTAGCAGCTAGTTACACATTCTTGCACAACTTTAAACGAAACCTGGTGATTGTGTTCAGTAATGCCCGGTGTCTGTTCTCTTCCCTCTTCTCCCTCCCCGTTTCTCTCTCTCTCTCTCTCACCAGTAAATTTAGTGGCGATTGTGGTCCTGTCCCGGGGAAAGTGCGGCCTCTCTACCTGCACCACTCGCTACCTGGTGGCCATGGCAGCAGGCGATCTACTGACCGTTCTCTTCGAGATCATTCTGTACCGGATAAAAAACAATTACTTTAAGTACAGTTTTTTGAACATTACCCCTGTGTGCAGGGTTATCAACGTACTGAGATTCGCAGCCACAGACTGTTCTGTCTGGTTCACCGTCAGTTTCACCTTTGACCGGTTTGTCGCCATTTCCTGTCAGAAGCTGAAAACAAAATATTGCACCGGGAAAACTGCGGCTGTGGTTCTAACAACCACCGGCGTATTATTCTGTATAAAGAACATTCCCCGCTACTTCCTCATAGAACATAAAGTGATCATCGACAATGTGCCGTGGTTCTGTAGACTCAGGGAGAAAGTTAAAACTGACCCCGGGTGGGTAGCACAGGCTTGGGTGGAGACTGTTTTAACTCCGTTGCTCCCTTTTGCTGTGATACTGCTGCTCAACGCTCTGACAGTCAGACACATTTTAGTGGCCAGTCGGGTCCGTAAGGGGCTGAAGGGTCAGAGCAAGGGGGAGAACCGCAGTGACCCGGAGATGGAGAGCAGGAGGAGGTCTGTGGTTTTACTCTTCACCGTCTCCGGCAGCTTCATCCTCCTGTGGATGACGGCGGTTTTAAATTTCATATATTATCAGGTCTCAGGAAAAGGATACAATTTCAATGATTCTGAATGGATCTTTCTGTACGTCGGGTTTTTCCTGATGGATTTCAGCTGCTGCACCAACACATTTATTTACGTGGTGACTCAGTCGAAATTCAGGAAGCAGGCGATCAGCGCGGTGAAATATCCGGTCACTTCGATGCTTCAGTTGATTAACGGCGCCGCATCCGGAGTAGTCGCCAGAGTCTCCAGTTCGGGCTCCAGCTCCTCAGATTCACAGCCTGATCTCCCAGGTGTTATTCCCGGGCGGATTGTCCGATTGACCGGCAGTCCGGGACGTTAAGATAGTGTGTATGCTGGGAGGGGCAAAGCACGGTCCAAGAGAGTCAGAACCTCATTCTTCCCGCCAGATGCCAGACAAAGAACTACTCCGGAATGCCGCCCGTACATTCGTCTGCGGATATGTCCATCTATTTCTATTCCGCTCACCAACTTCACTGTCAGACATTCCCACAAGACGGCTCGTGTTGAGTCAGATGCTCATTTACTAACAAATGTAGGCACCGGTCTCCACTATCTCATTTATTGAATGGCAAAATTAAGGCACTCCAACCTAAAGGCGCATTCCGTCTGTATATACGTATTGAAACACAATACTGCGAATTAATTTAAAGTCACCCCATGATTTAAGTAAGCGATTAAATGAAATCAATCAAGCCAACCAAAATTGCAATGAAGCCTGTATGATTTCTTTCCTGATATGCTTCCCCCTGAAATAGCATATGTCCAACCGTTTCATAATGAAAAAACCTACACGATCCGGAAGCATGTTTTGCAACATGACAAAAGGAATAATTATGCATGGTAAGTAATGGCGATATAATTCCTTCCCTCCTTGTTTCTCCCATAAACCCAGCACTTTTATGTTCCCATTCTAGTTCATGTCAATATAATTCCGTTCGTTCTTGTTTTACCCCTTTCTCCCCATACACGCTACACGTTCATGTATTCTGTAAAGGTGTACCCATTTCCCCATCAGCCTTTGCATAAGCTCCTACATAACTCTGAACTGCTGATTTGTTAAGTGAAGGGTCTTTTTCCACAGTTGAACTTTTGTAACTTACAGTCAACCAACTCATTCCCCTCCACAGCTCTGTATGCAGGGACCTATAAGAAGATAATATATAAACTGGTACATGAATATGAATTAATGCCTGGAGAGTTTCCAACAGTAAATCTGACCGACTGCTAGAATAAAGTGTTTAAGAGTCATCAAAACATAAAAGTAATCTGAACAATTATAACGTTTCGTGGGAAGAAATTTCGCCACCAACCTTCAGCCTAAAATGATGGCAACCAATTCTGCGCTAGAAACTGATAAATGGTTGCAAAGTAATTTCTCTATCATTGTCTATACTTCAGGCATAAAAATGGGCTTCACTAACATTCCCAGTTCAATTACCTTTCGTTCCATCTGTAAAAATGTTAAAAACATGACAGGATTAGTGTAACGCTTAGGACTATCGGTTTGTATTTGTCCAGGGGAAAATCCGTTCACCCGCCAAACCGTGTCTCCCGTTTGTGTAGATGCTGTGTAATGCACACTGGTGCAAATTCGCACACACAACATCAGACAGCAAACAATGTACGTTTTACAGATTACTCTTTATAAACCTTACTGGAACTAGGTAATTCATAACGATACAATATAAAAAGAGAAAGAAAAGGGAGCCGCCTGGGACCAACCTGGGACCAAATAGTCCAGCACGTCGTTCCTCTTCGGTTCTCCTCCAGAAAAACCCGCGCATTGACTCCAGGCTCCCAGACATACTGATAGAACAACATCGCTTCTAGTGGTTAGTTCCTCCGTTATCAATAATTATAACCCAAACATTCCAACTAAACAGAGCATTACCTAATCAGTTACCCACAAAGAGGCTATTTCATTATAACGCTAGAGAAGCCATTTTATATAAGCAGTTAGTTAACATTACAGTTAATGGTCTGAGAACCCTGCATACTCCCCCCACCGAAGTAATTCATGCCCTCATGAAGTTCCGATAATTCGGCAACCCCTCCTGCAGAATACACCACCCAATCCAAGTGCAGAAAGCAGTGGCATAACTCCCCAAAACAGTGGAGATCACACCCTGTTCCCCAGATGCAACGAAGGTCAAACTATTTGATGGATGCCTACTTCTCTGAGGCTGCGCACTCCTCTTCTAATTCCTCCATCTCGGACAACACGGGAGACTCATGGGGACTAGGAGGAGAACCCTCCTGTGAGCGGTCACCCAAAGCCCTCTGCACCTCGGAACCACTATCTCTTGATCGGGCCCTACAACTGTATTAACAAATCTGCTTCAGGATGGGAGGATGTAACCGTTGGAGTATCACCGGGATCAGTCCTGGACCTCAATTATTTACTATTCAGATTAAATCATGGCCGTCTGTGCTGAGGTGCTAATGGGTTGAATTCGGGTCTGTCAATTATTTATGAATGATATTAATCACCTGCTGAAATAGGCAATGTGTGAGGGCTCAAAAGCTTTTGGTTAAGAGCAGGTAATATGGTGGAGGTAATGCTGTGAAGGAATATTCGGTCTCTACAACAGAATATCGAGAGTCTGGGTGAACAAGAGAATACTCGGAAATGGAGTATAATGTGTGAAACACTGATGGTGGGCCTAGTTGTAGGAAGAACCAAAAGGTAAACTGCGCATGAGCGAGAAACAGAGGGCCCAGGTGTTGTCTTGTAAAAGTTCCACACAAACAGCGGACAGGTGCAGTGAGAGGTGAAAGGTTCATTGACATTTTTTTGCTCGGTCGTTGATGCAGACAAAGAGAGAGGTGATGTTACATTGTCAGACAACTGCAAAGTGATGGACATTGCGAAGTTAAAGCAAGCCGGGGCATAGAGAGTAAATAACAGTGTTAATGGGGAGTGATAGTGAAGAAGGAGAAGTTGGGATACAGGTACAACGTTCTCTGAAAGTCACAACACAGGCAGACAATTTTGTTGAGAAGATGAATGAGAAGCTGCCTTCATTGGCAAAGGCTGTGAGAGGAGTTGGGACATCATCCAGTTGTACAAATCTTTAATAAGGTCACACCAGAAGTGAACTGTGCTCTGCAATTCATCACACGAGAGGAAGGATGTGAGTAAGCTGGAAAGGTAAAGAAAGGTTTTGCAAGAATGTTGACTTGTCTGAGGGCTTGACTTACAAAGAAATATCGGATGTGCTGGGACTGTTTCCCCTGGAGTGCAGGAGCCTGAGGGGACTACTGACAGAATTTCATGCAACTTTGTGAGGTGTAGATTAGGTGAACAGTCAGAATCATTTTCCGAGGGTGGACATGTCAAATTCCAGAATGCATGTCTTTAAAGTGATAGGTTGACAATTTAAAGGGTGCCGAGACCGAGGAAAAGATTGCTTGGAGTCCCCAACAGTATTATAAAGCCCGCCCTCCTTCGAAGTTCGTTCAACTGATCAGAGATATGAAGTGGGGGTGGGATGAGCGCGCGTTGAGGCCTCGGGAGGATTCCGTCAGCAGGGTGAGATCCTCTGTTGTAGCCCCGGGTGGGGACGGGAGAGGAGACGGCTCCACCCGGCAACTGATAAAGGAGGTGGTGGCTGAACTGAGGGCTGAGGGATCGGTAGGGAGGGCTTTGCCACCCCCCCAGAGAAAGAACAGCACAGAATGCTGCGTGTGACTGGAGGTCTGCGAGAAGAGGGGCGGCTGGTAGCGTGTGCTATAACTGTGGGAAAGAGGAGCACTTCCGGAGAGACTGTGAGAGGCGGAGGGTGAGCTGTAACTGCGGGGAAAAGGGCCGCTTCCAGCGGGAGTATGAGCGGCCGAAAACTTCAAGGAGGGCGAGTCCCCGGGTATCCAAGAAGGCAGAGGTGTCGGGAAAATTAGAGGTGTCCCAGTGTGGGAACGGCCTGGTGTCTCTATGGGAACACGTCCCCAGCAATTTACCAAGGAACCCCCGAAATCAAAAGACTCGTGTCCGGAAGGATTAGGGGAACCCCGCTCTAGCGTGTCGCTACGGATAGAGGGAATCCATACTCGACACCGGGTCGCAAGTTACGCTACTATACCGTTCGTTTTACAATCAGTAATAAAAGCATTTTGCCATTGACCCCATTCCGTGCACTGAAGATCTGGGGTGTCAGTGCTGGGTATTATCCGAATGACGGGTATTTGTCGGTGAAACTGGAGTTGTCAGAAGCCGATGTGGGAGTGTCTGAAGTTTTGGAGACGTTGTCGCTGGTTTGTTCGGACCCGGTTGCGACGGGGGATGGGGGCGCTTCATTCCTGGTGTGGACCAACACCCCTGTGGTGCGGAGGCTCATGGGGGCCGGCCAGGAGAGGGCGAGTGAGAATTGTTTGGGGACCCGGGACGTGCACCCAGCGTTTCATGTTGCTTTGGAGCAAGTGCGGCGCCAACTTGGGCCGGAGATTACATTTAAACGAGGGACGGTGTTGTGCACCCAGTTGAAGCCTGTGGTAATAAGGCCTGGGGAAGTAGCAAGAGTGATGGGACCCCCCAGATTTTCCGGAGTTCCAGATAGCGAGGCCCTATTAGTGGAGGCTTAGGAAGACCTCGAGGTGGAGAGACGATTTCCGGGTATGGGTTCTGGTGAGGCCCGAAGTGCAGAGGCCCTCGGTGGTATAGGCCAGGCGGATGAGTCTCAGAAACACTGCAAATCACCTTTAAGAGAGGGATGCCGCTGGTGCATTTGTGCCCGGTGATGGTCATGTCTAGCGCCCCTGTGAGGCCCACTGGGGGGAGGTGGGAGGATAGTAAACAGAGGAAAGCTGACCACTAAGTCCTTTAGCATTGGGGACTCTCCTGTGCCACCGGAGTGGAAACGCAGGCTGGTGCAGAAAATGGTGAAGCTGGAAGAGGTTTTTCCTTTTGGCAAGTTTGAGTCGATTGTTCCAAGAAAACTCGCCATACCTTCCGAGTGACTGAGGACACCCCGCTCAGAGAGAGGTGACGGCGACTGCCCCCTGCAGATGTGGAAAACGTGCAGCAGCACTTGTGCAAGTTGAAGGAAGCTGGAATCATCATTGAGTCCCGAAGGCGCAATGCGTCCCCAATAGTAGTGGCTCGGAAGAAGAACGGAAAGTTTACGCATGTGTGTGGACTTTAGGACCCTGAACCGGCGCACTGTCCATGAACAGCATACGGTCCCGAGGGTCTGAGTGGAGTAAAGTGGTTTAGTGTGTTGGACTTGAGGAGTGGATACTACCAGATCCCGATGAGTGAGGCCGACAAAGAGAACGCGGCATTTATAAGACCTCTGGGGTTTTTCAAGTTCGGAAGGATGCCCCAGGGTATATCGGGGCCCCCTGCTACCTTCCAGATGGGCATGGAGAAAATGGTGGGGGATATGAATTTGCTTGAATTGCTATTGTATTTGGATGATTTGGTCGTGTTTGGAGCCACCTTGGAAAAACACGAAGCGAGGCTACTGAAGGTGCTGAGTCGACTGAGGGAGGAAGGGTTAAAACTCCCCCCGGAGAAGTACCAGTTCGGCAAGACGTCTGTTAGCTATGTTGGTCACATAATCTCGCGGGATGGAGTAGCTACAGACCCGGATAAGATAGAAGCGGTGACCACGTGGCCGAGGACTCGGACTGTGAGCGCTTTGCTGTCATTCTTGGTGTTCTGTGGTTATTATCGGAGATTCACTAAGGGCTACGCCAAAGTGAGTCACCCCTTGAACCAGCTTCTGCGTGGTTACCCTCCCTTGGGGAAGAAAGCAAAAGAGGGACGGGAGGTTGGAGAATATCTCGAACCGTCGGAGCCTTTCGGACAGAAGTGGGATACGAAGTGTTAGGAGGCTTCTAAATCGCTGAAAGAGTTGCTGACCCAGGCACCGGCTTTTGCTGATCCCCGATTACCCTATGTACTGGCGATCTCCAGCCGGTGACGTTTAATCGGACGCTGCTAGACATGCTGGGAACTCTGGAGATTAGCCAAAAGAGCCGATGCAGTCAACATATTGGACATCTGGTTCACTGTTAGAACTGACCCCGAAATGAAGCTACCAGATACTCTACTATTTGATGTTTGGGCGCGAGGTAAGGTTGACCTCTGTTTCGGGACGGATGCAGGAAAGTATCGCCGAAGCTCTATTTGAGGTAAGTGTCTGACATGAAGAAAGAACTTCAAAGAGTTTATGAGCTGGCTAGGGAGGCGGACGCCGAGTAGAGTCGGGGAAATAGAGGAGGATTGACAAGAACGTGAAGTTCTCCCAACTATTGCCGGTGGAAGGAGACTGCGCGGTTCTCAGATTATTTACTGTCATGTTAGCTGTTAACTGCATATATAAAATGGTTTCTCTGTAACGTTATAATGAAATGGCTTCTTTGTAGGTAACTGATCTGTTTAGTTGAAATGTTTGGGTTATAATTATTGATAACGGAGGAACTAACCACTGGAAGCGATGTTGTTCTATCTGTATGTGTGGGAGCCTGGAGTAAGTGCGCGGGTTTTTCGGGAGGAGAACCGAAGAGCAAGGACGTGCTGGACCCTTTGGTCAAAGGTTGGTCCCAGGCGGTGGGTCGAGGAGGTCGGAGCAGATCGAATGGTGGACAGAAGGATTCAATAACTGAGCTCCAATGGTTGTGCACGAACTGATCGAACACTAATCAGTTTTGGCTTTGTTTTCCATCTGTTTATATTGTATCGCTATTAATTACCTAGTTCCAGTAAGGTTTATAAAGAGTAATCTGTAAACCGTCCACTATGTGCTGTCTGATATTGCATGTGCGAATTTGTACCAGTGTGCATGGCACAGCATCTACGCAAACGGAAGACATGGTTTGGCGGGTGGACGGATTTACCCCAAGACAAATACAAGCCGATAACCCTAAGCGTTACACTAATCAGGTCAAGTTTTTAACATTTTTAGAGATGGAACGAAAGATAATTTAACTGGGAATGTTGAAGAAGATCACCTTTGTGCCTGATGTATAGACAATAATAGAGAAATTACTTTGCAACCATTTATCAGTATATACAGCAGAATTGGTTGCCATCATTTTGGGCTTAAGGTTGGTGAAGTATTTTTTTTCCCACGTAACGTTATATTCGTTCAGATTACTTTTACGTTTTGATGACTCTTAAACACATTATTCTAGCAGTTGGTCACATTGACTGTTGGAAACTCGCCAGGCATTAATTCTTATTCAAGAACTTGTTTATTTATTTTCTCATTATAGGTCCCTGCACACAGAGGTATTGAGGGGAATGAGTGGGTTGACTGTAAGTTACAAAATTTCAACTGTGGATAATGACCCTTCACTTAACAAATCAGAAGTTCAGAGTTATGTATGTTGAGAATTAGGAGCTGATGGAAAAGCTAATGAGAAAATGGGTACACCTTTACAGAATACATAAACGTGTTGGGTGTATGGGGAGAAGCGGGTAAAACAAGAACGGACAGAGTTATATTGACATGAACTAGACCGGGAACATAAAAGTGCCGGGTTTATGGGAGAAACAAGAGGGAAGAAATTATATCGCCATGTCTTACTATGCTATATTATTCCTTTTGTCATGTTGCAAAACATGCTTCCGGATCGTGTAAGTTTTTTAGTTATGAAACAGTTAAACACGGGTGAAGCATACCAGGAAAGAAATCATGCAGGCTTGATTGCAATTTTGGGGGGCTCGACTGATTTCATTGAACCGCTTTCTTAATCATGGGTTTGACTTTAGTTGAATTTGCAGTATTCTGTTTCATGACATATAATCGATAGGATTTGTTGAGGGTAATTTTGCTTTCATTAGAAGACAGAGGCAAGGACGATTTTCTTTCCAAATTCTATAAACAACTGTCCAGTCCAGTTGATAAACGGCAATCGAATTTAAGTTGGAGTGTACTCATCCGTTTATCCAAAGCCTTTTTTAAAATTTAGCCAATCATTCACGGAGAAGGCAGGGATTGATGTGATTCACATTGGGTTAGTAAATGAGCATCTGACTCGACCCGAGCTGTCTTGTGGGATTGTCTGACAGTGAAGTTGGTGAGCGGAATGGGAATAGACGGACATATCCGCAGACGAAAGTGCGGGCGGCATTCCGGAGTAATTCTTTGTTTGGCATCTGGCGGGAAGAATGAGGTTCTGACTCTCTTGGACGGTGCTTTGCCCCTCTCCCCACCCACACTATCTTAACGTCCCGGACTGCCGGTCGATGGGACAATCCGCCCGGGAATAACAGTTGGGGAATCAGGCGGTGAATCTGAGGTGCTGGAGCCCGGACTGGCGACTCTGACCCCGCCTCTGGCGACTACTCAGGATGCGGCGCCGTTAATCAACTGAAGCATCGAAGTGACGGGATATTTCACCGCGCTGATCACCTGCTCCCTGAATTTCGACTGAGTCACCGCGTAAATAAATGTGTTCGTGCAGCA
>JAUOBT010040783.1:0-11088 GCA_032362145.1 Hypanus berthalutzae
AGAATGTATTTGGCTGTTTTATCGAAGAGTCAGTTTGTTATCTAGGGTGTCATTAGTAAGAATACTAATTAGGTAGGCGGTAAATGAACGAGCCAAAACGAACCCTATCGTAGCCGCTTATAGATAAATCCCGGTAGCAGTTCTTTTCCTATTGAGTCTGTAAATGTGACACAGGTAGTACGCTTTATTTGTATGACAATATAGTCTGAAAACGGAGAAATATCCCTCATGACGGAATGACGGAGCATTATCGATCTATCAAGTGGATTAATTCTGCTCACAATTCTCATGGAATGAGCTGGCATGGAAAATGATTCTGTCCGATACTGTAACATTTACAGGCCGATGCAATACCATATAGAAAATAGAACGGTACAACTCCGTACTGTCCGTTCAGCCTACAATGCTTTGCCAACCAGTTAGAAAACTAGCACTTGGATAGAACAGAACCCATAACTCGTGTTGTTTTCTCTTATTAATATGGATATCGTACAAGTCTCTTCAGTATCCCCTTTTTAGTGTACTCTATCACCAATTATGGTCACTTGCTGAGTTCGGTATCACGCCCTCCAAATGAAACATTGCTCATGTTCCCTTTATGCCTTTAGCGTTCCTTAAGTCATTGAACGATGAAATATTTTGTACAACTTGAAGACAGGTTGTAATAAATTTGATACCACGAGTTATTGCAAGATATTGTTATTTAATACTGTTATAATTTATTCTATTTTAATTTATTTCGAGATAAAGCATCAACCAAAGAGCCATACCGCTCAGCAAAAGACGTGTTTAACAATAGTCTAATCACAGGAGCATTTGCAATTACCATCAAACCTGCAGACCGGAACGCCTTCAGTCGTACGCATTCACTAGGACGTACAACCGTCATGCACTGAACGCCATAACAGAACTCCGAATTCTATGCCCCGACCTAAGCTGCCGTTGCGCCCTGTTTGCAAATCCCCACAAGAATGATAAAGAACAGCACATGAAATTCGGTTTTTGTTTTGTGTCACTGTATACTCCGATAGACGCGTAAATCCAGATTCGCAACTAATCAAGCTGGTAGCCTCGTTCGCAGAGTGAAGATTAATTTTCCTCTTGCTTTCCTTCCGCACAGTGAACGTGCTGACGATTGTGGTTCTATCCCGGGGTAAGTGCGGTCTCTCGAGAAGCGTCACTCGCTACCTCGTGTCAATGGCAGCGGCGGATCTGATGGTCGTTGTCTTCGACTTGGTCTTGAAGCAGATACCAATGGCCTATCGGGAACAGTTCAGCTTCCTGTACGCGGTCCATGTCTGTAACATCCACGCCGTCCTGGTCTACGCCACCACTGACTGTTCTGTCTGGTTCACCGTCGCTTTCACCTTTGATCGATTCATGCATATTTGTTGTCAGAAGCTGAGAACTAAATATGTTACCGACAGAACGACGTCTGTGACTCTGGGGATAGTAATGGGGCTGAGCTGCTTAAAAAATGTTTTCTGGTATTTTATGTTCACAGGTGAATACCACCTAGACTATGTCCCCTGGTTTTGTAGGGAAAGAGACGGTGTTCTGCGCTCAGTAGTCTGGGCGGTGATTGAATTCCTCCATTATCTTCTCACACCTGGAATTCCATTTTGTCTTATTTTGCTGCTCAATGTCTTTACGACTAGACACGTTCTCGTGACCAGCAGAGCCCGAAGAAGACTGCGGGCCTCCAACACTGAGGAGAACATCAGAGACCCAGAGATGGAGAGCCGGAGGAAGTCCCTCGTTCTGCTGCTTGTTATATCTGGCAATTTCATCCTGTTATGGGGAGTATACATGATATACAACATATGGGGCAGAATGTATGACCTGGGATATCAATCCTCCTTCCCACCTAATTGTCTCCAAGAGCTAGGCTTCATGCTGCAGCTCCTGAGCTGCTGCACCAACACGGCTCTTTATGCAGTGACTCAGACCAAGTTCAGAGAGCAGCTGAAGGATACAGCGAAATTCCCCTTCACTCTCCTTGCAAACTTCCTTGCATGATGCAGAGTTTTCGCTGCGCCATCCCAAACTCTCCATGGGGGCTTCTGGCTTCCGACGATATCATATGCTTTATCAGCAGCCGTACGCCGTTCGATCACGCCTGATTTATTAGCCCACTTAACCCTATTATCGTCACTTCTCTCCGTATACTTTGATGTCCTGAAAAAAATCAAGAACCTATTAATCTCCGCATTAAATCTACTCACCATTCATTTAAACTGTAGCGAGTACCGGCCCAGACCTATCAAACGCTTCTCATACGTTAATCATATCATTCCTTTGGTATTCGTGTCCTCTCGAACTGATTGGTAGCATTACATTTGCTACCCATTGAACCGCAAGATAATCTTCTTCCTGCACAAAAATTCCCATGTCAATTTTCACCACAGACTTTTGTTTTTTCCCCGTTTAGAAAACAATCTACATTTTTCTTCTCAACATTCTTAAGTTAGGTTATATTTGTCATCGGCTAAAGCAATCCGACTAGTTAGTTAAAACCAAGCATCTCTCCGCAAAGTATTTTACTCAAGAATGTGCCTTTAAATAATCTGTCAGACTTTCCTAAGGTCCTTAACCCTATGTTTAATTCTGCATCTGGAAATCTGCCAAAACCTCAATCAAGTACCCGGTTGAAAGCAAAAACAAATGTTTGTCATCCTGCCACTTTATTAGGCACTTCTGCTCTGTCATGTAAATATCTAATCAGCTAATCACATGGGGTCAGGAACCACATGCAGTGAATGGTCCAGAAAAATATATACATGCAGTGAACGGCGACTTGAGAGAGGTCAGAGCAGAATCTCAAGACTGGTTCAAGCTGGCAGGAAGGCGACAGTAATTCAAGTGACCACGCATAACATCATTGGTATGTAGAACAGTGCCTCTAGAAGTCAACCGCCCACGGGGCTTTGGCGTAACCCAGCTATGGCAGTTGCTGCACGCCGACACAAGGCCGAGAACAGTCTCCATCTGGATCGAATTCTTCAGCACCAGGGCGCCATTGTCTTGGTGGCAGTGGGGTGAATCCGGCGAGCTGTCTTTATTAGGCAGATGAGTTCGCTGCGAAAACCCTGTACCTGTGGAGATAAGGAAAGTTAGACGGGGAGTATTGACGATAGGGAGAGGCGAGAGTGAAAACACGGAGGAAGGACTATGATTGTTCGGGTGCGAGGAGTTCTTGGCGTGTAAGAGTTTAATATGGAGAAAGATGAGAGTGTCGGGATGGAGACGGACGGGACGGATGATGTGGAGAGTGAAGAGATGGGTGGTTGTTGGGGGGTGAGAAAGAAAGGTGAGAAGGAGAGGAGAGCGGGGTAGTGAGGTAGATAGGTGGGAGGTGTTGGCCGGAAATGGAAAAGGTGGCAAGGTGGGGCGGAAAAGGAAGGAAATGTTTGCTGCCGGGTATATGTGTATGTGATAGGATAGGAAGGCCCATGTGGCAGAAGAACAGCCGTGAGAGCTAGTGGGAAAAAAAACAAAGGCGAAGCCTCGTTTTCGAGAAAGGGTGGGATTGGGCGGGTATGTGGGAGAGCGGAGAAGTGCAGGAGGATGAAGAAAATGACAGTGGTTGAGGAGACTGGTAAGGCGAAGTCAGGGGGGAAAGGTAACAAATAAGTTGGCCAGCTGAGTGTGTTCCGGCTTCCGGTAGCTTGTCGTTCAGGTTTAGGAAACCGATCGACAGCGAGAGAACTCTACTCTCTGCCTAGTTTGCGTGTCACCTCCTTTTAACTGTACTCTCAGCCACCAACTAACTCCTCCTACGCTCCTTTGCGGACCTCCGCCTCACTTATGCTTTTTCCTTCTCTCTTCTGCGCAGTCCCAATCGTTAAAAGCACTCCCTCCTCTCGATTCTATCCTCTTCCGCACCCTGCATTCTCTGTCTCCACGCCACCCGATCATGTCCGGAATTTTAACTCTCCCTCCATCTCACATTTCACCCTACACACCTGAACCACTACTCTCTACTCCACTCCTCTCCCAGTCCCCTTCTTGACTCCGTTCCCTCCACCTTCTGGGCATCCTTTTGTCACTTTCATGCGCTCCCCTCTCTTTTCTAGGCAGCGTTCTCCCATTTTTCTCCATGTGCCCTTACGCCTCTATATCGCGTCGTATAATTTATTTTCCTAAACACCAACCTCCTCTTACCGCTCTCCTACTTTTCTCCTCCTGTTTGCACATTCCTACTGCTCCCGGCCATTGCCCCTTTTGGCCTTCTTTTCCCATCGCAACATCCTCAAACCCAGCGCACTTCACTTCACCTAGGTTTAAAAGGCATCGCCGTCCTTGACATCCGAAAAAACTCACGCCAACAATTGCACCCATGTGCACTCCACTCCATGTATATCCACACTCCACATCTCCTGGGACATTCGGAGTTGTGCGACCACTAGAGTCGAATATGATATTCTCACAATGTTTATTCATACATTGCCTAGGGCAAGGAGGCTAATACACAGGCAGCCACCACACGTCCTTGTCAGATCAGGATCCGTTCCAGTGGCATGTAGTGCAAGGCGTGCGGGAACCCTTCTGGGTTGTAGCCTTCTTCTGCGTTCATTGCTATTGTGACGTACCACGTTCGGCCAGATCTACCACTGAAGACTTGATTGGATCCTTCTTTTTCTGGAATCTCGCCGTCATGGGTACCCGAGTACCAGACCACATCCATCTCGGTATCCCAGGACCTCATAACCCTATCCGCTACGACAAGGTGACAATCCTTGCAAAAGTTTCGTCACCTTGTGTTCCACAAACAGAAAACTTCACCGCCATACACCGACGCAGTCACTCCCCTCAATACCCGCAATCCCAATCCATTGGCGTCGTTTACTAAATGGAGGGGCAATCCAGCTTTTTATCATGCCCATAGATCATTGCATTATCTGAAGGAGAAATCGGTTCTTTTCTTGCACCTAAACCCTGTCCAGTTACTCAAGAGTTCGGGAATGAGAGACGAGGACCACTAAAGGCTGTTGTACCCGATTCCTGATTACAGAAGTCCACGTCAGGAAAAACTGAGAGGGATTCTGCTCAGATTCCGCTTTCTAATCTCCGTTCCGTCTGTTCATAGCAGGTATAAATTCTGCCTGGGTTCCTGTCACAGTACACTTAATCAACGGCCTGTAAGGATTCGCTGCGAATGCAATGGCCTCTCTATAATGTTTCACTTCTAATATAATGGTTTCCCTGTAGCAGCAATGTTTGGATTCTGACAAGAGATAACGGGATCTTTGGAAAACATGTTCGCCGATGAGCGGTATGTTGTCTTTCTTGTGGGTTTGCAGCAAGGAGTTCGCGGTCTTTTGTCGGAGTGAGATGAAGAGAGAAGACAGGATTGCAGAGAGTTAGTAGACCGGCCAACGGAGTGGACAAGAGAGCAGGACCATGGTTCGGCGACGCTCTGAAGTCGATGGGAAAAGACAGGACGAAATCGTAAGCTCTAAAGTGCTGATTAGACTGTTTCAGTAAAATAGACCGGTTTGTTTTGTTTTTAATCGTCTGTACTGATCCGCCACGAGAAGGTGACAATCTTTGCAAAAGTTTCGTCACCTTGTGTTCCACAAACAGAAAACTTCATCGCCGTTAGATTGAGATTTACAAAGTTCAGTCGTTTAATTGCATATGATGCACTGTCTGATATTTTACGGTTCGAAATTTGTAATCGGACAACACACCACACAGCATCCACACAGACGAGATTTCTCAGCTTGGCTGGGCCAGACGCTGTCTTTCGCTGGACCAAATACCTGCTGGTTGAACCTAAGTGTCACAATTGACATTTAGAAGCGAAGGGGTTAATCAGCTAGAGGTTAATCACATAATGCTGATGTTCGAAGTAACAAGCAGGGATCGATTCAGCAACGAACCTCTACTACTCCCTCGGGAATCCCGAAGCAATGGTACCAGAAATTCGGATCAGAATTAAGCTATTTGTCCATTGGGGCTTTTCCAAAGTTCCATGAAAGGAGATTTATAATCGTTCACAATGCTGTTCTCCTGCCTTCTCCCAGTAACTTTTGACGTCCTGACTAATAAGAATCTGTCAATCTCCACTTTGAAGAGACCCAATGACTTGGTCTCCACAGCCATCTGCGGCTAGGAATACCACACGTTCACCACCCTATCACTTAAGGAATTTCTCTTCATCTCTGCTGTAAAGAACTACCCTTCTATTATGAGTCTGTACACTCTGGTGCTGCATTCACTCAGATTTGGGAGCATCTGCATAGAATCTAGAACTTCAAATATTCGAATCCCTTTGCATTCCATCTGCTGGACTCCAGGAAGTTCTTGTTATGGAAGCGTGGAAAAGGTGGATGGAGTGAACCATTCTGTTTTGCTCTTGAGTCATTCACTCTGACCTCTGGTTTAATAGGAGAGAGTGGAGAGAGTGAATAGTTTCAACCTACTGGGTGTTATATCTCTGAAGATCTAACCTCTTCTCAACATATCCATGCAGTTATAAAGAAGGCAAGACAGCGGCTATACTTCATTAGGTGTTAGAAGATATTTGGCACGTCAAAAATACAACGCTCAAAAACTTCTATAGATGTACTGTGGAGAGCACTCTGACAAGCTGCATCACTGTCTGGTATTAGGCGTGAGGGAACTAATGCATAGGACCGGAAGATGCTTAGAGGGTTGTAAATCTAGTAAGCTCCATCTTGGGTACTAGCCTATGAAATACCTAGGGTATCTTCAGGGAAATGTGTCCCGGTAAGGCAACATTATTAAGGACCTCCGGCATGCACGGTATGCCCTTTTCTGACTGTTGCCATGAATTAGGAGGTACAGACACCTGAAGGCACACACTCAGCGATTCAGAAAAAAGCTTCTTCCCCTCTGCCATCTGATTACTAAATGAACCCTTGGACGCTATCTCACTTCTTTAATATAGTTTTTCTGGTTTTTGCACGTATTTAATCTATTCAATAAACGTATATTGTAACATTTACTTTATTGTCTCCTACAATAAGTATCGCATTCACCTGCTGCTGCTCAGTTAACAAATTTCACGTCCCATGCCGGTGATAATAAACCATCTGATCTGATTATGAGGAGCCCCATCAATCCTTGCCTTTTGCGGCTCTATCCTTCACTGCCATCTGTCTTAGGCTGGCGTTATGCAAAAAGGGTTCTTGCTCCTGAATTCACAACTCTGACCCATGTATCTGCTAAATAAGGTGATTTTGGCCGGTGGGTTGGTGCTATAGTAGGAATATGTAGTAAATACTCCCAATGTCTTTCCTCTCAAATAGCCTCTGATAACCACGTCCAACTCATAGCCTTCACATATTGCTTAGACATCAAGTCCGCCGAATCGTTTTCAACTGCCAGAGAACTGGCAAAGGCTGGTTGCTGGGGCCTTAAAACCGGTCACGTCTGGAAGATAAGAGTGATAACTCATCTAGAAGAAGCAAAACCCCTGATCTCAAATCTCCACTGCCCAATGACTATCCCCACACATTGTAAAGGCCTCGGGAATAAACTCCGAGGATCAATTCACAGAGTCAAAGAATATCCGTCTCTGCATGCCTTTGGCTGTATATGTTGCGTGGTGATGGGGAGCCTGTTACAATCACGCAGGGCTGGAGGCGTAGGCTGTACCAGACACTCGATCTCCCGGTTCCAGTGTTCCACTTTGGCTGGGGCGAAAATTTCAGTATTTCTCTATCTCTGCTGCTCCAAGACAGAGTTATGTAAGGGTGTTAAAATTGCCTGTCACCGCTTGCAACATGGAGACCCTTTGGTTCACTTTCTCGGAATGTTCATCTCATATTCTCTACAGTTATTGCTTAACTGTTTCTTGCAATTATTTGCTGTTTTTATTATTTGTACAATATTCTGTTTGCACATTGATAGTTTAATCATCTTGTTGTGGATGGGTTTTCATTGATCCCCAGTGTTTCTTTGCATTTATTGCCAATGCCCACAAGAAATTGAATCTGACTGGTGATATATGGTGACATACTTGTAGTGATAAAAAATTTACTTAAAAGATTCAAACGAATTTTGAATTTTGTCCAGCTTCCAGCATTGACACACATTTAAATTTCTCATGTTAGGAAAGCAAAAGCAATGTCAGCATTATCTTGTGTCTGGAGTTGCATGGTCGTACATTTCAGCAAAAGAAATAAAAGGCGGAAAATATTTTCTAAACAGGGACCACATCGGAAATCAGGGCAGCAAAGGCCTCGTGCAGCATTTCTTCATTGTTCACTTACCAGTGAGGAAGGCAAAACAGGCTAGCGTTAAACTCCAGAGGATCGGATGATAAAACAATGTAAAGCTGGAGCTTTGATAAGAATTGCCCGGACCGTACTTCGAGCACAAGTGAGCAGTTTTGGGATGGATAAGAAATGAGAAGTTCCACGGAGGTTTATAAGAAAAGTCCTGGGCATTAACGCGTTAGTTCTGGTGACGTTTGATGGCCCTAGGACAGTACTCGCAGGTGTTTAGAAGGATGCCAAGGAATGTCATTGAAATCTATCGAATTTTGAAATACGTGGATCGAGTGAACATACAGTGTATGTTTCCAGTGCTGGAAAAGACTGGAAGCAAGGGTGCAGCCTCGGAATGCAAGAGCAATCCTTCAGAAGGGAGTGGTGGAGGCAATTATTTCATTAGAGAGTGGTGAATCTTTGAAAATTCGTTACTACAGACTGCTGTGGAGGAGAGTCATTGGGCATATTTTACAGTGAGTTTGATTGGGATTTAATTAATAAGAAAGTCAAAAGTTATGGAAAATGGGGAAGTGAAAGGGAAAGTGTATCAACCGAACCAGGCATCGTGGACAATACTCGACAGTTCTAATGGCCTATCACTAATCCTAGTTTTAAAGGCAGTATGGTCTTAGAGTGAGAAACATAGAATGCACCAACTTCACACCCTAATCCATCTTTTGCCTACTTAGGGTATATTCTGTGATGCCCGTAGTCTGCTCGCTCAGGGTCCTACTGCTGAATGCATTTATCTCTACCCTCTATACCTATTTGCTCACTGCGCCTTCTCCTCTCGGTCTCCTCTGCACTCTACCGTCCCTTTCATTCTCCCTCTCATTTCCTAGTCCCCATCCTTCTTCACCCGCTTGCCGCTGACACCCGGATTTGTCTCACTGCATTGAACTCTGGCACAGCCTCCTCTGTCTGTTCACTCTGCCAGAAGTAAGGCGCCCTGAAATTACTGTCTTCGACCGTCAGTTCTTTTTTCACAGTTCCTGTGACGTCTGTTTGCAACGTCACTGGCTCAGGAAAACACAGGGACCATTCACTCAGAACACTCCGCACTGGGGAGAGATAGAGACGCACACCACTGCCCAGAAAACAGAAATACAGAAAGTGACCTCCCACTGCGACGCCAGTGGGACACACTGAGACATCGTGATCCCCCACTGGCAGTCTGCATTGGAGGAGAGAAAGGAAGAAAAGAAAGGTAAAGGGAGGGAGGAAAGGGGTCAGAAATTTTTGCTGCACTGGATGAGACAGAGAGTTTGTAAGTGTGGAAAACGGTAGAAGAAGGAGAGGGAGCGATGAGGGAGAGAGAGGTACGAGCGAGAATTGACGGAGAAGCAAAAGGAGAGTGAAAGAATGTGTGAAACAACACTGGAAGAGATGAAGCTAAGGTGAGACAAGTGGGGTCGGAGAGTGAGAGGGAGAAAGAGAACGACAAGGATTGAAAGAGAAGGAGAGAGAAGTAGGGAAAGAGAAAAAAGTGGCAAATAGTGTAAGTTCTCCCGCACTAGAATACAGGAAAGAGGGGAGAGATGTGAGAGAGAGAGAAGGATCCGAATGATCTTCTTTCCGATTGTACGAGCCACTGATACATACTTTTTCGGCAAACCTCGTTTTAAAATGCGCTATTTGATATAACTGTCAGAACCAAATTGATTATGAGACTGACTGATAGTTTGTTGATTTGCATTTTTTACAGATTCACCGGGCAACATGTATTTTTGCATCACAGAGACGCGCTCTCCAATAACTCATTGATTCTACACTTAGTGTATCACAGGATAAATAAAATAACCAACCAACGATACCATCTTTAGACTTCAGGAGAAATCCGAAACCCACGCATATACCAGTATAATCTTGCAGAGAAAATCTGAATTAATCTCCGAACTCTGATGCCCTGATGCCTCGAAAACCTCACCTCAATATTCTCACAGTTAAAATAAAACATAACTTACAGTATTTGAAAGAAAGGAGACAGAAAACCTTAATATACTTGTAACCAGAAGTTCCTTGAATAGTGTAGAGTCCGGATCTACAGTGATTACAGACAATATATGGCGTATACCGTATTGTTGATTTTCCGTATATCTGTTAAACTAGATCATTAATAGTGTTGAGGATGACAAGGGTCTAGCTTTCCAGGTTCACATCCCCTTGAATATAGCCACGCAAGTCGACAGTGTAGTTAAGAGGGCGGAAAAATGTTTGTCTTTATTAGCGTTATTTGTCGATGCAATCTGAACAAATATCAGGAGGTTATGCTGCAACTTTACAAAAGCATCGTAGTGACGCCGCATCTGGCGGATTGCTTATGGTCATCCAGAAAGATCTCGGGGCTTTCGCGAGGGCGTAGATGAGATTTATCTGCATGTTGCATGTATTAAAGGGCATCTGCTATTGCGACACAAACTTAGAAAGCGGAGGCTCTAGGGAGAACCGTCATGAGATTTGTAAGATTATGAGAGGCATAGATTAGATGGACGGGCAATCTTTTTCTCAGGGTTGAAATGCCCAACACCAGAGGACTTTTAGGTGACATGGCGTAAGTTCAAATAAAATGTGCGGGAAAAGATTTTTACAGTCTGCTGGGTGACCAAAATGAACTACCTGTGGTGATGCTGTGGGCAGTTAGGTTAGAGACTTCTAGGTAGGCACATGAGGTGAAGAAAATGCAAGTGCATGGAAGATTAGTTTTTTTAGCCATTTGATTGCGGATGTAACTGGTGCAAACTTGAGGGCACACTGTGTGTGTGTGTGTGTGTGTGTGGGTGTGGGTGTGTGTGTGTGTGTGTGTGTGTGTGTGTGTGTGTGTGTGTGTCTGACAGCTATGTAGAGC
>JAUOBT010040921.1:0-11076 GCA_032362145.1 Hypanus berthalutzae
CTGGGAAATGGTACCTCAGCATAAAAGCCAGGACCAACAGGCTCCAGGACAACTTCTTCCACCAGGCCATCAGACTGATAATTCATGCTGATACAATTCTATTTCTATGCTATATTGAATGTCCTGTTGTATGTCGTATTTATTATAAATGACTATAAATTGCACATTGAGACAGAGATGAAACGTAAAGATTTTTACTCCTCATTTATATGAAGAATGTAAGTAATAAAGTCAATTCAATTATTTCTGTTCCATTTATTACACTTCAATGTTCTGCTTCTTCCTATAAATTGACGATGATCAAGGACCTGATGATCTTTCACTCTGCAATAGTGGCAGTTCTTTACCTGATCCTTGTCAAAAATAACTAGAAAATAAAAGACAGTCAAAACAGGGGGAAAAAAAAATCAGACTAGTCATCATTAAATTTCCTGCTTGTAAATATTTTGCTCAAATACTCAGTTACTGTTTTTCAATCTTCAGTACAAATTCTTGAACATTAATATTATAGCTGAAAGATTTTAACTAATCATTTTAGATGTCTTTTCACAGAAAAACATGCTTGAGAAATGGAACCGGTAAAGAGTCAATTTCATCACACTGCATGATGGCATCATAAGTTACTAGCAGTGTGATAGGTTAAGGTTCAGGAAGAGTGGTTGAGAAATAGTAAGCAAGTTTTAATTTTATAAATAAAAGATGCTTAGAAGATACAAACTTCTGTAGTTTACAAAACGTGTAATTCATAAACAACCTTTATTTCCAACAGAGCATTGGCACATTAACAAAGATATCTGATTTTATCAGATCTTTTGGTAGCTTTAATACTATTAAGACAGGCAATGAGGCATTACTCTACAATATTATAGTGATAATGATTGTAGGTTAGATTCCTGAGACGTGAAATATTTTTGTGCTGCAAAGCTATGTTGTCCATAGCATAGAAATTGGTCTTTCTGCCTACTGAGTCCAATAGAAACCTTGGAAACACAGACCCTTTGACCCACAAAGCTGTGCCGAACATGTCCTTACCTTAGAAATCACCTAGGCTTACCCATAGCCCTTGATTTTTCTAAGCTCTCTGTACCTATCCAGGAGTCTTTTAAAAGACCCTATCGTTTTCACCTCCACCACTGCTGCCGGCAGCTCATTCCACGCGCTCACCACTCTGCATAAAAAACTTACCCCGACATCTCCCCTGTACCTCCTTCTGAGCACCTTAAAACTATGCCCTCTCATGCTAGCCATTTCAGCCCTAGGAAAAAGCCTCTAACTATCCACATGATCAATGTCTCTCATCATCTTGTACACCTCGATCAAGTCACCTCTCATCCTCCGTCACTGCAAGGAGAAAAGGTCAAGTTCACTCAACCTATTCTGATAAGGCATGCTCCCCAGTCCAGGCAACATCCTTGTAAATCTCCTCCACACCCCTTCTACGGTTTCCATGTTCTTCCTGTAGTGAAGCAACCAGAACTGAACTCAGTACTCCAAGTGGTGTCTGACCAGGGTCCTATATAGCTGCAACATTACCTCTTGGCTTTTAAACTCAATCCCACTGTTGATGAAGGCCAATGCACCATATGCCTTCTTAACCACAGAGTCAACCTGCGCAGCAGCTTTGGGACACGGACCCCAAGATCCGTCTGATCCTCCACATTGTCAAGCATCTTACCATTAATACTATATTCTGCCATCATATTTGACCTACCAAAATGAACCACTTCACACTTATCTGGATTGAACTCCATCTGCCACTTCGCAGCCCAGTTTGCATCCTATCAATGTCCCGCTGTAACCTCTGACAGCCCTCCACACTATCCACAACACCCCGAAGTGGTCATCATCCAGGTCGATATCTAATAAGGTTCAAGCCCTTAATCAAAGGATGACCTTGAGTTAGTCTTTGAATTTTGGATTCTGATCAATGAGTTTAGAGTGGGAAGCTTTACTGTTTTATTACTCTATGCTTCAACATTATCCGTTTATCTAAGTTTTCTATTTTCCTAATCATGCAAGCATGAGAAACTGGATCTGCAGCAGGACTTTTAGCCCCTTCAACCTACCTCAACATTCATCAAGATCATGGCTGACCTTCCTTCTCAGCACCACCAGTTCCTTTCAGTCTCTTAATTTTCAGAAATCTATCCACTTCTGCTTTGAATTAACTTAGTGATCCCCTCTCCCCATCCCTTCAGAGTAAAGTATTCCAAAGATTTGGACTACCGAGGGGAAAACATCCCTTATGCTGAAGCTGTGACCATGGTCCTGGAAGGTTCAGCCAGGGGGAGGGATTCTCTTTGCACCTAGCTTGTTGACCCCTGTAGGGATTTTGTATGTTTCAATAAGATCTCTCATCTTTAATTATACTGAATCTAAGCCTTGCCTGCTCAAATCCACCATCCCCTCGGAGAATCTTCATTGCACTCCCTGCATAGCAAGTATGTTAATGAGCGTAGGTTAATGAGTAGCTAGGAAAGAGAGAACTTTTGGGGGAATATGTGGAGCGGTGCTTTTGATTTACTTTTTGATGCAAGGAGACCAAAACTTTATACAATGCTCCATGCTTTGTCTCACCTTGATCCTATTTCAATAAGGTGTCTTAATTCCTGTACTTAAAACCTTTCACAATAAAGTTATTAAGCTAACTTTTTGATGGCAGAATATAGTATTAAAGGTAAGACTCTTGACAATGTGGAAGATCAGAGGGAATTTGGGGTCCCAGTCCATAGGACACTCAAAGCACCTGTACAGATTGACTTTGGTTAAGAAAGCATACGATGCATTGTCCTTCATCAATTGTGGGATTGAGTTTAGGAGCCGGGAGGTAATGTTGCAGCTATATAGGCCCCTGGTCAGATCCCACTTGGAGTACTGTGCTCAGTTCTGGTCGCCTGTCTACAGGAAGGATGAGGAAACCATAGAAAGGGTGCAGAGGAGATTTACAAAGATGTTGCCTGGATTGGGGAGCACAGTTTATGAGAATAGGTTGAGTGAACTTGGCCTTTTTTCCTTGGAGCAACAGAGGATGAGAGGTGACCTGATGGAGATGTGTAAAATGATGAGAGGCATTGATCGTGTTTATAGTCAAAGGCTTTTTCCCAGTGCTGAAATGGCTAACATGAGACGGCACAGTTTTAAGGTGCTTGAAAGTAGGTACAGAGGAGATATCAGGGATAAGATTTTTATGCAGAGAATGGTGAGTGGGTGGAATGGGCTGCCGGCAACGGTGGTGAAGGTGGATACGATAGTGTCTTTTGAGAGACTCCTGGACAGATACATGGAGCTTAGAAAAATAGAGGGCTGTGGGCAACCCGAGGTAATTTCTAAGATAAGGAGATTTTCGGCACAGCTTTGTGGGCTGAAGGACCTGTATTGTGCTGTAGGTTTTCTATGTTTCTATATTTCTAACTAGCAACACAAATGGTCAAAACTAACTGAACTTCACAATCCCCATGTGGTGTACAAATTTCCAGATCTCAAAAGAACACTGGCTGTGTTGTATGATTGAAGTGGGTTGCTCATTTCCCCATGAGACTAATTGAGACTGGGTGGGAGTTATAGGAATCTGTAGGGCAATTACAACTCCTTCTAAGGAGCAGCAGGTGATGTCACCATGCCCCTTATCCTGATGCATGTGCTACTTGGAGGTTGTAGGGACAGTGTGGAGGCTGTGGCTGAATATTTGAGGTCAGAACTTGACTTTGTTTGATCCACCCAATGGGACCAAGTCTTTCATGCCTGGGTCCCCAGTACCCAGCTGTGATCTATGCAACTTACCACCTTGAGGCTCACTCCCAAACAGCAACATGAGTGTACCCAGACTTCAAAGAGTGCAGTAGTTCAGGAAGGCAACTCACAATTAAACGCTGGCTCATCCTGTGAAGCCCACACCTCTTGAACAAATGCAAAAAATAACATACAATTGACAACTATACTAGTCAGTGCAGGACTTTTATTGTATAACCCGAGGGCAGGGGATTCCCAACCTGGGGTCCATGGATCCCTCGGTTAACGGTAGGGGTCCATGGCATAAAAAAGGTTGGGAACCCCTGCTAGGGTATAACTCTGAAGTAGAGACCTGTCACTGTCTAACATACTGTACATGTGCTTCTTTTTCTGAATAACCTGGAGCTTTGACTTGAGACTGCATTATTTTCAAAAAGTAGATTAATTCTAGAATGGACAAATAGCAACTCTTGTGTTATATATTGTATGTTCTTTGTTTATTATCATTTTCAAACAGAATCTTTGCAGACGTGTGTGGCGGGGTGGAGATACGTCTCTACCAAAGGTGTAAGGCGCTCCTTCCCTCTGCTAGTCTGCAGCAGGTTACCCTTGAGCAAGGTGTTGCACCTGCTTAGCCCCCCACCCCACCCCGCCACATCAGGGTCACATGAGGCACGGGAGCAGGAGATGCATGGTTGAATAAGCAGCTGGTGCATATCGCAACTCCTGGTTATGCGACCACTGACGCCTGGCAGACAGTCTCTGAAGAGTATTGATAATGTCTGGGGTCACCTGTCTTGTAAAGACACTGGCTCGAAGAAGGCAATGGCAAACCACTTCTGTAGAACAATTTGCCAAGAACAGTCGCGGTCATGGAAAGATGGTGATCACCCATGTCATATGATACGGCACAGAATGATGATGATCCTGCCAGACAGGAGCCCATTTGGCATTTGAACCTGTACAATTCTGTCCTTCGTGAAGTTTGTAATAGCTCTGTGCACCACATGCTTCGCCGGTAACCCATTGCTAAATTGTTGGAATACAGTGCTGGTACCTAGAACTCTAACACACAAAAAACTGTTGTATGTTCATATTTTATCTAGATCTTGTTCTGCGCTCGTGGTACCTTTGAGGAGACACCTTGCTATTGCTCTGTGCGAGCTTGGCACATCATGGATCAGATTAAGTCCGTGGTAGCTGGTGCCCGAGCTGCGTTTAACCAGGGCAAAACCCGGCCACTGGAATTCCGCATTCAGCAGCTGAAGGCTCTGGAGAGAATGCTGACCAACAAGAAGGATCAAATCTCGGAGGCGCTCTACAAGGACTTGCACAAGGTTGGAAATAATGCTGTTGATGGGTGATCTGAATCTTAACAAAGCCCTTCCACTGAATATGGTCCGCTGTCTTTTTGAGACTGTATAAGGCACCGGTGAGCAGTTTTGGGTTCCTGATTTAAAGGATGTGCTGAAGTTGAAAAGGGTTCAGAGGAGGTTTACGAGAATGAATCCTGGAATGAAAAGGTTATCATATGAGCAGTGATTGAAGGCTCTGTGCTGGTACTTGCTGGAATTTAGAAGAACGAGGGGATCTCATTGAAATCTATCGAATGTTGAAACGCCTGGATAGAGTGGATGTGAAGAGGATGTTTCATTTGGTGGGGAAATCTAGGAGTAGAGAGCACAGCCTCAAAATAGTGGGACGTCCAGTTACAGCAGAGATGAAGAGGAATTTCTTTAGCCAGAGGGTGGTGAATCTGTGGAATTCTTTGCCACAGGTGGCCTTGGAGGCCAGATCACCAGGTGCATTTAAGCTGGAGGTTGATAGATTCTTGGTAAGTGTTGGTGTGAAAGGTTACCTGGAGAAGGCAGGAGATTGGGGTTGAGAGGGAAGTGGACTGGCTATGATGAAATGATGGAGCAGACTCAATGGGCTAAATAGCCTAATTCTGCTCCTAGGTCATATGGTCAAGTGGATCAGGTTTCTTCTCGGGTCTCCAGTGTGCCGACCATGGAAAGCGATTAGGGTCATATTGTTAGATCCCAGCAATTTGAGTGTCAATGTGAGCAAGAGATGATTGTGGACTTTAGGAAGTTGCGGGTTGACTATTCCTCACTGCAGAGAAATGGCTGTCCTGTGGAAACATTTATTAGCTCTGAGTTTCTGGAAGTGCACATAACAATCTCACCCGATCTCTTAACACAACTTCTTTATTTGGGAGAGCACAGCAACATCTGCACTTCCTGATGAGATTGAGGCAAGTGTGACTCTCCCCCCCCCCCCACATCCGAAACGATTCTTTTAACAGGAGCACCATTGTGAGGCACACCATCTAGTATGGGAAATGCAAAGCATCTCAGTACAAGACTCTACAAAGGATTGCGAGTACGGCAGAGAGGATCATCAGGGTCTCTCTTCCACCCATCCAGGATATTTATCAGTAGTGCTGTTTACGCAGGGCCACTAGCATTGTCAACAATTCCTCCCATCCGTCCAACAATCTTTTTGACGCACTACCATCAAACAGGAGGTATTGTAGTACCAGGACAAGAACTGTTAGGATGGGACAGGAGCTTCTTTCCCCAGGCTGTGAAACTGCTGAACGACCTGCCAAGACCCAGGTCTCCCCATGTATGAAGTGCCAGTACATAATACTGTTTACTTTTTAACTTGTGTCATAAATGCACCTCATTATTTGTTGTAATATTACCTGGTGTTGTGTGTGGGTTATATGTTCTGTGTTGTGCACCCGGGTCCGGAGGAAAGTTGTTTCATTTGGTGATATACATGTATAAGGTTGAGTGGCTATGAACTTGAACTTGAACAAATGTGTAAAACAGCTAGTGTCCTTATGTTCCTGTTGCATGTGGGAGAGTGGCAGAGCCATTGAGTGAGATGTTCCAGGCATTTGTTAAATAATCTGTTTTTCTCTCCAAAGTGAGAGATACCCGAGACCATCAGATTTTCCTGGCCCTCTTGAGGGGAGGAAGGGAAAAAGGAAAAGGTGATAAACAAACTGACTTTCCTCCTGTCTGAATTTGCAGGAAAAATTTGAAGCGGAAATATTTGAAATCCTGGGCATTCTGAATGACATTACTGTGACTTTGAACAAGCTCCCTGAGTGGATGGCACCAGAGTATGTGTCAAAAAGCATGACAACGCTAATGGACAGTGTTTACATTCACCGAGAGCCTCTGGGTGTGGTTCTCATCATTGGATCTTGTAACTACCCGTTGGCCCTCGTGCTCCAGCCGTTAGTTGGGGCCATTGCGGCAGGTATGCTTAGGTTTAAAAAATTACTCACACATTTCGATCAATAATAATAGTGTTGATGGGGAGGGATGCACTTTGTGTGCTGCTGATGTTTCCTTTCATTTTATTAAAAAACTACTGTGGAATTCTATGGTTACTTCAGTTCCTTCTCTGGAAGATAGAGTTCCATGTTGGGACCACGGTTCAGTTTGTGGTCCAGGGGTGATGGTCCTGGTCTCTCTGGCGGGAAGTGAGTGGGTTGGAGACTGCTCCACGATTGTCTGGTACTGCTTACCTCTGGGGATGTCAGCTCACTCAATTGTACTCACCCAGAGTCTGATAACTAACCTGGAGTCTGCATGGAGATTAGGAGTAGGGACCCTGACTGATTTCTAAGGCCTCACCTCCCCTCTCCCTCACTCCAACCAACTATCCACACCTACTCTGGCAGAGGTTGAACAAGGGAACATCCTTGTTGGATCAGTTCACTGTTGACATACCCCTTTTATCCAGGTGAATTCAAACATAAGATATCAGAATAAGCTTTATTATTACTGACGTATACCATGATTTTTGTTGTTTTGCAGTAGCTATACAGGCAGTACAGTGCAATACATAAAATATACTAAGGTATATAGTAGTGTCAAGAAGTCCTGGACACACACAGCTGGAGAGCCTCACACATTTGCACTGTTCTGCATTTGTAAGTGTAGAGCAGAGAGCGAGTTTGTAAATCTGGGAGGAGCAAAGGCTTTTGGGAATGGCGAGGGCGGAGGGGTGTGGGGCAGCTGGCAGAGGAGGAGTGTCAGGGGCAGGGTATGCTGCAGGTGCAGACAAACCCAGCCCTGAGACAAGGTCATTTGATTCCATACGATGGGTTTATTAATCATTACAAAATGTCTCTTTGGTGCTTCTTGCTCTCTCCACTCTCCCCCTTTTCCCAACCATGATACCCCTCTCCCTGCCCTCTTCCCACTCTCAGTCCACAATGGAGACCCATGTCAGAGAAGAGTGCATAGCCTGGATGGATGTGTTTTCTTGAAACAGTTTCTGCATATTTATCATTTAAAATGTTTAAAGTTAAACTTGATAAGTTCATGAGAGGGAAAAGATGAGGGGATTCTGTTGAGTAAGTAGGATGGGGAAAAGGAATTTATGCTGATTGTGTCAAGGGAGGCTCAGTGGGGCTGATGGTGGCGGGAGGAGCTCTTTCTCCAGAGAAAAGATGGGGGAAGGTGACCAAACAGAAATCTTCAGAATGGGGACTGGCTTCTTTTGGTTTTGAAGGGGGTTGCCACTTGTGACAACCATACTAGGCACAAGTATAAGTGTGTCTCTGAAAGATCCAGTGGGGAACTCAGGAGAGTGTGGAGCTCCACACCACACCGAGTGTTGGCATAAATGGAAAAGACACCTTCAACTGAACAACTGTTGGAAGAGAATATATTGATGGGATGTGAGGAGGCTTGAATGGAACAGGAATGCTAACATGATTGCTTTGGGCCAAAATGGCCTACTTAGCAGTTCTAAATCCAGTGTAACTAGAGTTGTAATTCTGTCCCTAGGAAACGCCGCAGTCCTGAAGCCGTCGGAAGTGAGTGGGAATACCGCCCAGCTGCTGGCGGATCTCCTCCCTCAGTACCTAGACAAGGTGAGTGCGGGCAGAGCTGTGCATCCAGACAACGCAGTAACCAGGACAACATGACACCCCGACTCCCTCGCACCGCTCACGCCAAATCTCAGGAAGGCAGAGGTGTTGCAGAACAAGAAAACCTGACCCACCGAAGTTACCAGTCACAGATGGAGGTGGTAGGGGTGGGCAGCAGATGCCAGATGCAGTCTGGAGCCAGTTTCTTTCAGCTTGTTCCTAGCTGTATGGTGGAAACTGGAAGAAACTGAATCCAAATGAGTAACAATGGGAAAGCCAATAGTAACTAAAGAGATGATAGATTGCACTGTCCATCCAGGAATAGTTTGTGCCTGAGCCTAAAGGGATTGCAGCTGAAAACTTTCCTGCCCCCAGCTCTTAGCTCCCAAGTATCTGTAGCATGTTCGGTTTTCACACAGCTGAGTAGATATGTTCTGGAGGTGCTTTAAGTGCTCCTAAACTGTATAATTCAACAGCAAAGGACAGGTGGAAATAATAAACTACTATTTTAAGTAATTTCACTGTTCATAAAAGTGGCTGTGGCGCCCATCTACACTCACTTAATCCATCTCTGCTGTTAATGGTACATAATGCTACACCAATTTTATATTTTTCAGCCTGATGACCATCGTTTCATTTTGTAACCAATCCCACAAGATACTATTGATCTATATCTGATAGCTCCAAAAACTTACTGTTCAGAATATTTGGGCCCCTTATCTAAAAAAGCTGGCATTGGAGAGTGTCCACAGAAGATTCATGAGAATGATCCTGGGAGTGAAATGGTTAATGCTGGAAGTTAGAAGGATGAGGGGGAATCTCATTGAAACCTATCAAATATTGAAAGGCCTGGATAGAGTGAACGTGGAGAGGCTGTTTCCTATAGTGGAAGAGTCTAGGACCAGAGGACACAACCTCAGAATAGAAGGATGTCCCTTTCGAACAGAGATGAGGAGGAATTTCTTTAGTCAAAGGGTGGTGAATCTGTGGAATTCATTGCCACAGATGGCTGTGGAGGCCAAGTACAGACCCGATGGGCCAAATAGCCTCATTGTGCTCTGTATCTTGTGGTCTAGTGGACTTAAAAATAGTGCTCTCTCTTTGCACTACCGATTTATTTTCAATATATATTTCTTACTGTAATCTACAGTATATCTTATGGTTTATACTGTCCTGCTGTTGTAAACAGCAAATTTCACGATGATAATAAACCGGATTCTGGTTCTCCTGTAGATCTACTACCTTAATGTACAGAACAAAACAGGCCCTTCAGCCCACAAGGATGTGCTAACCCTTTTCCAAGATCAATCAATCTAACCCTTCCCTTCCCTCTCACACAGCCCTTCATTTTTCTTTTAACCACATGCCAATCTAAGGGTTTCTGAAATGTCCCTAAAGTACCTCCTCTGGACCCTCTCCCAATGCCAGCCCCTGGCCGGATGCTCCAGGCACCCACCACTCTTGTGTAAAAAAACATCCCCCCGTACTTTCCTCCAATCACCATCAAATTATGTCCTCTTGTACTAGCCATTGTCACCCTGGAAAAAGTCTCAGCTGATCACTCTTATATCTTGTACACTTCTACAAAGTCTTCTTCCATCTCCTTCGCTCCAGAGAGAAAAGTCTGAGCTGGCTCATTCCCTAATTCAGGAAGCATCCTGGCAAACCCCCTCTGCATCCATAATGAGGTAACCGGAACTCGAACCAGGGTTTTACAGAGCTGCAGCATTACCTCACAGCTCTTGAACTTAATCCACTGACTGATGGTGGCCAACATATCTTCTTAACCAAACTATCAACTTGTGCAGCAGCCTTGAGGGACCTGTGGACCTGAAGCTCAGGATCTCTCTGTTCTTCCAAAGTGAATCACCTCACACTTTTACGACTGAACTCCATAGGGAATGGTCTGGCTGGATGGCAGGCTCCTTGTGAGCCAATATCAGATAAAAATATTTCAATGATTATGATGTAACATTCCCCAGGGTGTGGGCAGGATTTGAACTCATGACTGCAGTGATTCAGCCTATCTGAAGCCCCTTGGGGAGTTTATGTCAGTAGCTTAGGCCCGAGTTCATCCCCTTTTCAGGGCCAAAGCCATCGGTAGAGTGGGAGAGGCTGATGCTGTCATGGTGGAAGTGCTGGGGTGGAGGGGAGGGAGAGCAAGAGGGAAATAAACTTACCCCACAGTCATTGGCCCCGTCTCCACACATACCCACGACGTAGCTGTGCTGACAGGAAGCAGAGCAAAGGATTAGCAGTCAGTGACCAAGCGCACCATTACCTGGAATGTCGAGTCGAGAGGTCAAGGCCTGAAGGCCAGAGGTTGGAGGCCTGATTTCTGCAAGTCCAGGCCAGGGAAGGAAGGTTGGAGCCTGAGAGTTTGGGGCCATGGACTAGAGACCCAGAGGCAGCCTGTCCTGGGGGTGTGCAGGTGGGTGGGAAAGGGG
>JAUOBT010040926.1:0-16367 GCA_032362145.1 Hypanus berthalutzae
CGGAGATGGAGAGCCGGAGGAGGTCTGTGGTTTTACTCTTCACCCTCTCCGGCAGCTTCATCCTCCTGTGGATGACGTGGTTGTTAAACTTCATGTATTATGAGATCACAGGAATACGATTCGCATATTTCAATGATTCTGAATGGATCTTTCATCGCGTCGGAGCCTTGCTAAAGAATTTCAGCTGCTGCACGAACACATTTATTTACGCGGTCACACAGTCGAAATTCAGGGAGCAGGTGATCAGCGCGGTGAAATATCCGTTCACCTCGGTGATTCAGTTCATTCCTCAAGCCGCGCACTGAGCGGAGTCTGGAGGCGGCAGCAGTGTCTTCAGTCCGGGCCCCAGATTGTCTGTGTGTGTGTGTGTGTGTGTGTAAGAGAGAGAGAGAGAGAGAGAGAGAGAGGGAGAGACTGAAGTGTGGTCAAAGTGGAAAGTGTACGGAAACGATTTGCGGGTCTGATACCAGAGAGTTGGGTGGGGGAGCTGTGCTATAGAATTTGGCCTTCCCGGGTCTTTATTCGCCTTCATGAGTGACCTTCCTTTATGTAAGTTCTACTCACAGTTAATGCGGGGCTGGAGATGGGGAAGGTGGACAATTCACATGCATTTTCGTAGTAATGTAGTCGGGACACAGTGCACCGTGTGGTTGTAGTGGTGGGTCTGAATTCTGGGATGAGTGCGCAGTCAACGCAGGCTGGTAGGATTTTGCGATTAGAACATGTCCGTGACTTTTCAGTTTAAAACAAAAGCCGGAGAACTTTACTTTGATCCCAAAAAACTAATCCAGTCGCTCTAAACTTCGTCATTAGGTCAGGCACCGCCTCGTCATGTGAACACAACAATTCTGTGATGGAGTTTGTGAATGAAGTCAGCATTTCCTCTTACGAACAGCTTGTGTCATTTGCCTCAATTTACTTTGCCCCACAACTGTTCCGTGACGGTGGGACTTGTTGTGACGGAGGGGATAATCATTGTTACACTACGCTCAGATCTGCGATCAGAGCACAGACACTATCCAGTCTCGTCCTAACTCGAGTCCTCCCGTCCCGGCAACAAAAGACCTGAATCCTTACCGCGCCTGTCTCGGTTAATTCCGTCCTTTCTGAGACGGGCGACCAGAGATTCACTCGGTTCTCCAGCTGTGGTCTCACCAGCCCAGAAAGGGACAGACCAGAACAGGCCCTTAGGATCACAGTGTGTTCTGAGCCAATTGAACTGGTAATTTCATGCCGAGCTGAACCAATCCCGTCTGCTCACACAAGGTCCACATCTCTGCATTTACCTTATATTCCTGTGGATTCTAGTGTCCTCCTTCGCCTCTCTCTGCACCGTCGGCCCTAAAATTCATTCCAGACATTCACCGCTATGAGTACGAAAAATAGGCTTGCATCGCGCATCTTCTGAAACAATTATTGGACAGTTTTAACATGACAGTGTTATACAGGTTTTTTTTTTCTCAGGACAGTCTCGGGAAAAGATACAAAATAACACTAAATCAAAAATAAATAAACGAATAGTGCGAATACAAGTGCCTGCGTTTGACCCATCTTCCCGGGACAGGAATTGGCTCGAATAGACCCCCGTTGATTTGCACCTGCGCTGTAGGGGCTGTTACCCAGCCTCGATGTGTGTGACCAAACCTTCACTATCCTGCAAGCATACAAAACCATGAGGAGACATAAAACGTCTTTTAAGTTCCTATTCGCAAGTGGCAAATAAGGAGGTCGTGTTGACTATCTTAAAGACCATTAAGCGGCATATGTTTCCAGCACCTAGCGCGATTTACTGCACATTGTTGAGGGGGAGGAGATGGGTATACTGCGGATTTGACCAATACATTTGGGTTCTCCCTACACACAAGCAAGATTCCAGAAAGCCAATAATAAATGTAATTGTTAATTTAGAAGCGGGTTGGGTCCTCTTGAAAAACATAGACCAACATAGTCAGGAGTAGGTAAATCACTCGGCAAGATTCTTAGGGAGAGGCTGTAGGGTTATCGAACAGCACGCACAGAGGCTGACATGAACTCATTAGGGAGGGTCAACAGGGCTTTGTGCCTGGTAGGTCATGTGTAACACATTTATTAGATTTTTTCGAGAAGGTTACAAGGAAAGTGGATGAAAGGAAGACACTGGATGTTGTCTACATGGACTTCAGTAAGGCCTTTGACAAGGTCCCGCATGGGAGGACGGTTAGGAAGGTTCAGTCGCTAGGTATACATGGTGAGGTAGTAAATTGAATCAGACATTGTCTCAATGGGTGAAGTCAGAGAGTGGTAATGGAGTATTGCTTCGCTGAGTGGAGGCCACAAAGATTAGTGCTGGGTCCATTGTTATTTGTCATCTATATCAATGATCTGTATGATACTGTGATAAATTAGATCAGCAAATTTGCTGATGACACAAAGATTGGAGGTGTAGTGGGCAGTGAGGAAGGTTTTCAAAGCTTGCAGAGGGATCTGGACCAGCTGGAAAAACGGGCTGACAAATGGCAAATGGAGGTTTATGCAGATTTGTGAGGTATTGCACCTCGAAAGGAAAATCCAGGATAGAACATACAAGATAAATGGTTGGACACTGAGGAATGCAGTAGAACAGAGGGATTTAGGAATGCAGATACATAATTCCCTAAAAGTGGTGACACAGATGGATAGGGTAGTAAAGAGAGCTTTTGGTACATTGACCTTTGTAAATCAAAGTATGGAGTATGAGAGTTGGAATATCATGGTGAGGTTTTACAAGGCTTTGGTGAGGCCAAATTTGGAGTATGCTGTGCAGATTTGGTCACCGTATTACAGGAAGGATTTTAGTAAGGTTGAAAGTGTGCAGCGCAGGTTTGCAATGACGTTGCCGGGACTTGAGAAACTGAGTTACAGGGAAAGTTTGAATAGGTTAGGATTTTATTCCCTGGAGCCTAGAAGAATGAGGGGAGACTTGATAGAGGTATATAAAACTGTGATGTGTATAGATGGAATGAATGCAAGCAGGGTTTTACCACTGAGGCTAGAGGATAAAAATATCCAGATAACGTGGTTTAAGGGTGAAGGGGGGAAAGTTTAAAGCGAACACTGGGGGAGGGGCTGGAGAGTGGTGGAAGTGTGGAATGAGCTGCCAGATGAAGTTGTAAATTTGGGCTCATTTCTAACATTTAAGAGAAAACATGGTAGAAGGATGAGGGGTGAATGGAGGGATATGGGCCAGGTGCTGGTCAGTGGGACTAGGCAGAAAAATGGTTAGGCACAGCCAGGAAGCGCCAAAACGCCTGTGTCTGTGCAGTAACGTTCCACGGTCCTTGTCCCTTCCTATTTGTGCTTACCTGCTCTCCAGCCTCGTCGTACACCGGAACATTAACCTTCCACACCCGTTCCAATCTGTGCACCTACCGAGATAGGAACGAGACGAAGAGAGAATAGAAAAGCCGTTCGGACAGAAAAATCAACCCCACACCGCACAGAAAGGAACGGCATCCCGATCTCCCACCCCCAATCACCCTGCCCCGCGCAAAACAGAGCAAGAATATCGACCCCAAACCCCACCCCCCTGGTAGATCAAATGGGCGAAAAACACAGAGTATAGATGCATATTTGAGAGTTAATGGTCCCTTTGATTTTTCTTCGTTTCCTCTTGATAACTCTTCATTGAAGCTGGAATTCGTAAAAATACGTTATAATTCTATGCGGTGTATAATCTGCTATATCTTACCGATGCACAAATGCATATGGGTAATATTTACACCGCCGTCGCTCAGGTCGGGATTCCGTTATTGAAAACCTCCCAGCTTTCTGGTTTGCTGGGATTGAAATCACACCGCCCCTAGACCTACATTGATTGAGAAAGGTGGCAGAGCCGACTGACGGCGAAGTTTCCATACAAGTGGCAGAGAAGCGAGAATGGATGTTAGATGTCTACAATGGAGAGGTTGTAATGCTGCACCGCTCCCCCTCCTGCCACTGAAAATCCCTGCTCCCACTGAAGCCGCCGCCTCCTCTCTCTGACTCCGTCTCTCATCCTACAAACCCCACTGTCTCAGCGATACTCCTCCCACCGATGTTCCTCTGGTCGGCCTTCAGTGGTGAGCTGAAAACTAAGCGGTTCAGATCAGGGCCCATAAAAGTTCACCCTCCATATCACCGGGTTGGACGAGGGGACACAGCGATGCGAAGTTCATTTTACAGATTACACTAAACTGAAAGGTAGATTAATTTTGGATATGAATAGTCTGGACAGTTATATGAACAGTTTCAGAGAGAGGGCAAAGGTATTTCGGATGTATTACAACAGTGGGAATGAGAGATTCTTCACATTGGAGGGGGGAATACAATTGTTTATTTGGTAATATCATAATTTTAACTGCATGAATTCGACCGGCTAATGAAAGCGTAAGTGGATTCCATCTACAAAATAATTGCTCCAAAAAATCCACTAAAAGTAGCAAATTAACTTTACAGAGATTTTTATAATTTTTAGTAATAATAATGCTAAATATTTAAACGAGTCATATATAGAAGTAGAATAATTTATTGGAAATAATTTACTTTTATAAAGGTTTTGGTTGTATCACGAAAACTTTCCAAATTTGTTTAATAGTTTCAATATTAAAAGGAATCGATATTTTGGGATTCGAAATATATACTAAGAGATCGTCAGCATAAAGGAAGATCTTATGAATGGTTTCATTTATGAAAATTCAATGACTATCATCAGCTTCACGAAGTGCAATAGCCAAGGGTTCCAACATCAAAATAAATAGCAAGGGATTAACGGACATGCTTGTCTCGCACCACGCGAAAGACAGAAAAAACGCGATGTGCAATTATTAGGAATAAGATTAGCAATAGACCTTTTTTATATTTCATTCTGATCCACTTATTAAAATTAATACCTGAGCCGAATTTCACTAAAACGTTAAATAAGTATTTCCATAGAACTTTTCAGCATCGAGAGGGATACCACATTGGGGAGTCTTAGAGAAGGATGAATATAGTACATTTAACAGTTTCCAAACATTAGCGAAGGAATAACGGCCGTTTACAAAACCTGTTTGGGCTTGAGAGATAATTTTAGCTAGAAATTTTCCAGCTGCTTAGCCATTATTTTTTGAAAGAATTTTAGCATCCCCATTTAATAATTTAACAGAAATATGTGAAGCACAGTCAATAGGATCTTTATCTTTCTTAAGAAATAAAAACAAATGAGCTGTATTAAATGTGGGAGGTAACTCTCCAATCAAAAATGTTTTAAGCATTTCCAAAATATATGGAGAAAGCAATTTTTCAAATACTTTGTGAAATCATACAGAATAACCATCCAGTCCAGAAGCTTTACCAGATTGCAATTGAAAACAATAGCTTTCTGAAATTCGTTTTCCGTAATAGGAGCTCAAGAGTTTCTTGATCTTCAACAGAAATTGCTGGAAAATTTCTGGAGAAACGATCTTTTGTTAAAAATTCATTTTAGAAGAAACAACTGGAAAGTGAAATTTATAAAGTTGAATGTAGAAATCTTGACAAATTGTAATAATATCTTCATAATTACATGCTAAAATACAGTCTCTCTTACGAATTTTTAAACCCTGACTTTTTAGCTCTATCTGTTTTTAATTGAGATGCTAACAGCTTATTATTTTTCTCCATAAACACATAAAATTGACTTTTCAGTTTAAGAAAACTTCTTTCAATAGGATAACTTAATAATAAATTACATTGTGATTGGAGTTCAGGTCTTTGCTTGAATAAATTAATGTTAGGAGAAATTGCATTAATATTATCCAAGTCTTTAATTTGATTTGTAATCTTATCTAAATCTGTTTTAGTCTGTTTCTTAAGCTTAGCTACAAAGGAGATTATCTGACCGCGCAAAAGTGCTTTCAATGTATCCCATATAAACAACTTCGACACATCTCCGGTACTGTTAAAAAGAAAAAAAAATCTTTTACCTGAGTCTCAATAAATTTAACAAAGTCCGAAATTTGTAATAAATGTTCTGGAAAACGCCAAGGCAAATTTGCAAAAACAACATTGTTCAGTTCAAAAGCTAGGCCTAAATGTGCATGATCTGAGTGAACGACAGCATCATATTCATATTTCTTGACTTAGGACAAAAATCGGGGATCAGCTATAAAATAATCGATTCTCGAATATTCTTGTGCACATGTGGAAAAAAAAGAATGATCTATATCATTAGCATGTAAATGTCTCCAAATTACACCCAGGCCAAAATCAATTAAAAAAGATTTAACAAGTGATGCTGAACAACTCGAAAGCCGCTGATTTGTTGAACTTCTCTCAATCAAAGGATCTAAACAACAGTTGAACTCACTCCCATTAACAACTTATATTTATTCAAATCCAGTAATAAAGCATTTTTTTAAAAAAATCATCTCCATTAGGTCCATATAGGTTCACCAGAACAATTTTTCTATTACAAATTGTTCCTTTAACAATTAAAAATCTACCATTAGTATCTGACACAATGTCTTCTTGGATGATTAAAATATTAGATTTAATAAAAATAGATACTCCCATTGTTTTATTTTGACAAGAAGCATGAAATAGAAGGCCCTTCCACGTTTAAAATAATCTATTTTGATCGCTCGTTCTGATATGCGTTTCTTGAGCGTAGATTATATTGGTTGGATTCGATTAATGATTTTAGTAGTCCTCTTGCTCTTATAGGATGAAGCAATCACGTATGTTCCAGCTTCTATGTTACCAGAAGAAAAAACAATATTTAACACATAAACACACGCATACGAGCGTGGGCTAATCAAAACTGGCGGTGATAAATATAACCATAAACAAAACATTTATGCTCCAGAACTCCGTAATGGGAAATAAAATAAATAGGAAAACTAAAATTAGTCCTACAAATAGTCTGATAACACAAAACTAAGCCCAATCCTCCTACCACAACGAAAAGCCCGAAATTCAGCAAAGGAAAGCGAAATGCATCCCTATAGAAGTAAAACAAAAGTAAGACTTCGCAAGCTGCCCATTTTATGATGTTAATTTTAAAAGCTTTCCTTCAATCCTCCCCGCAGTTAGAAAAATATACAACACACGACCCTAAAATATGAAAGCCCTGCAGAGGAAAAATATATGTATACTTAAAGTGGAAAAATAATCTGTGGACTGCAGACACAGTCTCCGGAAATGACAAAATAACCAAATTAAACAAAGTGAAGAATGCTATGTAATCTCTAATGAAGAAAAAACAGCGCCATTTTCCATTTAACGTACACGCCCAATGAAAAACTTTTTTAGAAATAAAATTTAGGTCTAGCTCACAAGCCGTCCCAACTATGTATATATAAGAAAAAACTCCTTATGAACTATGAAAACTATCACTTAATTAATGAAAAAAACCAGGACAGAAACAAATAATCAAACCGGTTAACAATCTGCCGCTGTGTTAATTCGCTCAGTAGACCAAACAGGTTTCGGAAAATTTTTCCTTCTGTCACATCAAAAAGTTCACATCTTCTTTAAATGCCCCTTCGATCAATAGACATCTTAAGCAAATCAGAAATCTTCAAAGCTTATTTTCTTTCCGAAATAACAATTATTCAGTAGACCTAAAACCTATCAAACAACGGCTGCAACCGAAATAGAGTTAACATAGTCCAATACCTATTTGGGGTCCAGAAAAACACGTGGAGTCGAATCATTGGGAAATAATTTTAATCGGCTGCACAGTGAAGTAAGGGGAATGATCCCTAGCTTCGTGGTTGGAACGAAGTTAGACCGCAGGTCCATAACTTCCCCTGGATAATATTCATAAAAACGAAACTCAGAACCCTGGAATTTAAAAACTCTGCTTCCTTGCATATTTTATGATTTGGTCTTTAACTTTGAAACGAAAAAAGCAGACCGAAACGGACCTTGGCTTATTCGGATCCGTAAATTTCGATGTGAAAATTCTATGTGCTCTTTCGATATTGTGAGGTTGAGTTAAAATATCCGGAAACAGAGATTGAAACAAGTTAGCAAAATAGTTCAAAAATCCCGTCTCTCAGATCCTTCCTTCAGACCGACAATTCGGATATTACTCCGACGAGATCTTGCTTCCAAATCGATAATCTTCAGACTTGTCCAAGCGGTCTGAAATATCCGCTGTCTGATGCTTCGTCTCTTTAAGCTCAGAATTCAGGGAAATGATATTTTCCTGCACGAATTGAAAACTCTCTCGCAAAGACCTCATCTCAGAAGAGGTAGCATCAAGGAGGGGGAGGGATGAAATGTCGACTGTACTTCTTCCGAGAGATGAAAAAAAAACATCCCTCGTCCTTCTGTCTTCTCCTAACATTTCGGATCACCCCTCCCCCTCCCGCTTTCAAATTTCTTACTATCTCTTCTTTCAGTTAGTCCTGACGAAGGGTCCCGGCCCGAAAAGTCGACTGAACTTCTCCTTATAGATGCTGCCTGGCCTGTTGCGTTCCACCAGCATTTTGTGACTTTTACACATTTGTTAGTTTAAGTTACTGTCATGCGTCAGAATCCCAGGAGATTATTCGTTTCAGCGATACTCAAACCACCCCGTCAGTCGGCACCAATCACTCCACGGTCCCCAACTGCATTTCTTACCTTTTCTGAAGTTTGGTCTCAACAAGAACTGAATATCCTGACCTTGTCTGCACACTTTTATGCATTGAGGCGCTGCCACATGATTGGCTAATTCGATATTTGCTTTAGCGAGCAGTTATACAGGCGGAGGCTGCGTTCATTTTAGACACGGTCAGATTTCAGGGTGATGGGTGAAAGGCAGGTCGTGTTCCTGTGGTCACTAACCGAATTTGAGCCAGGTGCGGAGGTATTGCAGAATCTGTACCGGTGAGCGGAGGCAACGAGTCAACACAGAAGAGGGGCAATGGCAGACTGTCACGGTGAGCGGTGGAAACGAGTCAACACAGGGGAGAGGGAAATGGCAGATTCCCACGTAGAGACAGAAACAAATGGCCAGACATGGGAATACCAAGAGACCATCGGAGGCATTACTGAAAAGCAACGCGAGGCAAATCATTCTCCAAGCACAAGGACTCCACAACAATAGAGGAGAGTGCGCTCCAAATATTCATAGTGTCTTTACGCACTCCTTGCACCCCCTATCTCACCTCTCTGCTGTTGCAGACCAGAGCACACGCCCCCCAGATCTCGCTCCTCCCCCACGTCCATCAATGCAATTCCCACCTCATCATCTCAGCCTCTGACTTTCCGCTCTCTCCTCGCTTCCCCACCCCTACCTCATGCGAATATTTCTCCCTCCTCACACTCTTCCGTCTTTCACCGCAGCTGCAGACCCCTCTACCTCTCTCAGAAGCCCAAACTCTCCCGAACTCTGTCTTGCTCCACCTCAATATCCCATCCTCCACACGCTCTTAGCTTCCGCTGCATCACTACCTCTTTCACTCTGCCCCAGGCCCCTACCGCTCTCCTGCTTTTCTCTGCCCCATTCTTCTCTGGCTGTTCTTCCTATTCTCACGTCAAGACAGGTTAAGTCACTTTTAATCGGCATTTCGACCATAACCGCTGGTACAGTACACAGTGATAATGAGAAAACGTTTTTCAGGACCATGGTGTAGCATGACACAGTACATAAACTAGACTGAACTATGTAAAAAAAACACAGAAAAAATACACTAGACTACAGACCTACCCAGGACCGGATATAGTGCACAAAACTGTGCAGGTATTAAGATAAATAATAAACAGGTCAATAGGGCTGTGAGGTGTCAGTCCAGGCTCTGGGTGTTGAGGAGTCTGATGGCTTGGGGGAAGACATTGTTCCATAGTCGGTCGTCAGAGCCCGGATGCTTCAGTGCCTTTTCCAAGACGGCAGGAGAGAGAAGAGATTGTCTGAAGGGTGCATTGGGTTCTTCATAATGCTGTTTCCTTTGCAGATGCAGCGTGTAGTGTAAATGTCGGTAATGGCAGGAAGAGAGACACCGATGATCTTCTCAGCTGACTTCACTCTCTGTTGCAAGATCTTGCGATCCGAGATGGGACAATTTTCGAACCCGGCAGTAATGCAGCTGCTCAGGATGCTCTTAATACAACCCCTGTAGAATGTGATGAGGATGGGGGTCGGAGAAGGACTTTCTGCAGCCTTCGCAGAAAGTAGAGACGCTGTTGGGCTTTCTTGGCTATGGAGCCGGTGTTGAGACACCAGGTGAGATTCTCCGCCAGGTGAACGCCAAGAAATTTGGTGCTCTTAATGATCTCTACCGAGAAGCCTTCGATGTTCAGCGGAGAGTGGTCGCTCCGCGCCCTCCTGAAGTCAACAACCATCTCTTTTGTTTTGTTCACATTGAGAGACAGGTTTGTAGCTCTGCACCAGACCGTTAGCCGCTGCATCTCCTCTATGTAAGCCGACCTGTCGTTCTTGCTGATGAGATCCACCACGGTCGTGTCATCGGCGAACTTGATGACATGGTGCACAGCGTGGGGTCAGCAGAGTGAACAGCAGTGGGGCCCCCGTGTTCAGTGTGATGGTGTTGGAAATGCTGCCACCGATCCTGACTGACGGAGATCTCCTAGTCAGGAAGATTAGGATCCAGATACAGAGGGAGGTCTTCAGGCCCAGCAGTTTCAGATTTCCAATCAGTTTCTGAAGAATGATTATGTTGAATGCTGAACTGAAGTCTATGAACAGCATGCGAACGGACTTGCCTTTTTGTCCAGGTGGGTTAGGGCCAGGTGGAGGGTGATGGCAATGGCGTCGTCTGTTCAGCAAGCTTCACGGGGTCCAGTGAGGGGGGAGGGGCAGCTGGGTCTTGATGTGCCTCATGACGAGCCTCTAGAAACACTTCATGATGATGGCTGCGAGTGCAACGGGACGGTAGTCATTTAGGCAGGACGCCGAAGACTTCTTAGGCACGGGGACCTATGCCTCTTACTCTCCCTTCCCCACTCTCTTCCTCGCACCTTCCTTCCACCTCTGTCTGTCCTATGCTACAGTCTAGCTCTGGCACTTCGTTCTCATTCTATCATTTCCCATATTCTTCACCTCTTCTTTCCGTCACACTCCCTCCCCTATCTGCTACGCTAACTCTCACCCATATCTTTCCCCCTCTTTCAAACCGCTGTTCTCTCCCTTCCCTTCTCTCCCTCTATCCCTCGTCCTCTCCGCGCTCCACCATCTCTCTTTCTTTCTCTCACTTCGCATCTCTCCTTACGTCAATCTCTCTCTACCCTTTCATTCCCCCCTCGACTCTTCTCCCATACTCCCCAACATCCAGCCGTTTCTTCCTCCGGCCGCTCTCAGATTCCCTTCTTCTTTCCCAGTCTTTTCCCCCGCTTCATTCTTCCACCCACCGTTATCTCACCACTCCTGTAACCCTGCTCCCACTATCATCCCTCTCTTCCTCCGAGCTCTGTCTTACGCCCTCTGCCCTCCTCCCCCCCTCTCTCTCTCCCCCCTCTCTGATATCTCTTTCACTCCGAACTCCCTTCGCCCCGCTTCTCGCCTCCTACACCTCCTATCTCCAGGGCTCACGACGCAGTTCTGCAAATCGCTCCGCAGCTTTCTCTTTCTCTCTCCATCTGTGGCGAGAGAGTGTTTCGATTGGACTGTATTTGGGGATTGTTTCTGGACTGTCAGTAGAGAGAGAGGAAGTGGTATTATTTTGTCGGTCGACGGTGTCAGGAAGATAGCGCAGTGCAGTGGGATGAGATTGGGGACTGACACAGTGCTGTGGGGATTGAAGGGAAAGTTGGATACAGGTATAGGGTGCTGTGGAGTAAGATGAGGCAGTGGTATCAGTTTAGTGGCTGATATGGTGCGGTGGAGAGAGAGGGCGCCGTGGGTTTTGTTTAGTGCCTGACACAACACTGTGGAATAACATGTGGTAGTGGGATTAACTTAGAGGCTGGTACGGTACTGTGGGGAAAGGAAGGACAGAGGAATTAGATCAGGGCCTAATACATTGCTCTGGAGTACGAGGGGACGGTTGGATTAGATTAGGGTCTGATACAGTGGTGTCAAGAAAGATGTTGCAGTGGGATTATTTGAGGAGCCGACGCAGTGATGTGGAGACAGACGGGGCAGTGGGGATACAGTGTTGTGGAGAAGAGGGGACAGTTGGATTAGTTTAGGGTCTGATACAGTCCTGTGGATAAAGTGTGGGCAGTGTGCTTAATTTAGGGGTTGATACAGTACTGTGCAGAAAGAGAGGATAGTGGGATTGGTTTCGGGTTTGAAGCAGTGCTGTGGATACAGAGAGACAGTCGGATGAGTTTCTAGTTTGATGGAGTGCTATGGGCAAAGAGGGGAAAGTGGGATGGGTTTTGAGGCCGATATTCCGCTGTGGTGTTAAAGTGGGCAGTGGGATCAATTTCCAGGCTGATACAGTGCGGTGGGTAATGAGGGACAGCCGGATTAATTTACCATATTATACTGTAAAGTGGAGGAACTGGGGATTGTGGGATTACTTTAGGGACTGATACACTGCTGTGTGGAATGAGTGGGCAGTGGGATTAGTTTAGTGAGTCATACAGTACTGTGAAGAAATAAGGTGCAGTGAGATTAGTTGAGGTTCTGATACAGTGCTGTAGAGAAAGAAGGCCCATTTGGACTACTTCAGAGGCTGATACAGTGCTGTGGAGAAATGAAGGGACAGTGGGATTAGTTTGGTGGCTGATAGAGTGCTGTGGGTAAAGCGGGACAAGGGATTTGTTTAATATCTGCTACAATACTATGGAGACAGAACTGGGCAGTGAGAAAGTGGGGGAAGTGGAATAATTTCAGAGGATGATGGGGTTCTGTGGAGAAACAGGAGGCAGTGGGATTAGTTAAGGGGCTGATACAGTGCCGTGGAGAAAGAGGGGACAATGCGGTTAGTTTAGCGGGTGATATAGTACTGTGGAGGGAGAGCGTGCAGTGAGAATAGTTTCGGATCTGATACAGCACTGTGGAGACAGAGTTGGCAGTAGGATTAGTTTAGTTTCTGACAGTGCTGTTGAGATATGGAACAGTGGGATTGGTTTAGGGGCTGATGCTGTACTGTCGGGAAAGAGGGGGTAGTGGGATTAGTTTATAGACAGATAAAGTGCTGTGGATAAAGCACGACCAGTTGGACTGGTTCAGGGGCTAATACAGTACTGTCGGACAAAAGGGGGTAGTAGGATTAGTTCATCGGCTGATACAGGGCTGTGTAGAAGGCAGGGGCAGTGGGATTGGTTAAGGGCTGATACAGAGCTCTCTTGGGAGAGAGGGCTGTGGATCAGTTTCGTGGCTGATACGGTGCTGTGGAGAAAGATGGGGCAGTGGTATTAGTTGAGGGTCTGATGCAGTGATGAGGAAAATGAGGGTGCATTGCGATTAGTTTAGAGGCTGATTCCATGCTCTGGAGGAAGTGGGTGAAGTGGTATTAGTTTAGTGCCTGATACAGTACTGTGAGGAACTGGGGGCGGTGGGCATAGATAAGAGGCTGATACAGTGATGCGGAGACTTAACCTTAATCTACGTCAAGAGTTTATAATCCTGGTGCCAATGGTAAAAGCAGGCGATTCAATACAACACCACAAGCTACATTGTTACAATTCAGTTTCCTGTGTCTCACAAGTGGTTACTTTGAAGTACACATTTACAGTGGAAGCACTTTGCAATTGATAAGACACTTGTGAAGGTTCAGTCACTTTCGTCGGTTCCAACAAATCCACACAGATGGATCTCGGAAGCCCCAGCTTACTGTTGTGAGGGTTGACACATGGGCAGTCAGGGATTGCAAGGGGACTGATCAAGTGTTGGTAGGTGGTTCCCGCTTAATATGACGTCACGGTTGGTACACTCACTGTGGGCCGAAGGACCTGTTCCCGTTCTTTACCTTTCTCTGTTCAATGTAGGACAATCAGAAGGAAGAAGTTTCTTTTCTCAGAGTAAACATTCCTCTCAGTGGTGGTGAACGTAGACAAGTTTTCGACCCAGGACAAAGTTTGATACACTTCATTCAAACAAGCTGAGGATGGTTTCTTGTATCGGGAGTGGGAGACAAGTTTACATTGAGATGAGCTGTGATTGCAACAGGTGGAGAATCAGAGTGGAGAGGCCGCTTTACTCTCAGTCAATCTGCTCAGCCGATGGACAAGAGTCACACTGACACGAGGTGAGGTGGAGAGTTGGGTCTGATGGAGTTTGAAACAATATCCCCTTTGCTGCAGGAATGTCACTCGGAATTTACAACTCTTAGACACATCACAATCTGCATTGTGTCAGTTTCACATTTAATTCACTGAGGGAATCACAGTGTCGCAACCAGGGATTGCACTTGGTTGACGTAATCAGATTATAAATAATTTTGAAAAATGTTTATTTTTAAACCTGTTGAAATCTGTCCCCTTGGAGTAAGGAAATGGTATTAAAACCCCAGGTATTTGCAGCCTCAACATTTCATTCCGGGAGATATTCTTCAGCACACGGGGACATATCACAGGCTATAGAAAATGTCTGCATTGTTGCATATTTTCCGACCTGTGTATAAAATACTGCACGTGTTCATTGTCGTTATTGGAGTTCCTGGTGAGTGAGAACAAATATTGGTGTTCGGTGCTTCTGTCTGTAAACCGGTGTGAGCTGTTTGGGGTCATTTTACAAGCTTCCCGCTTGATGCTTGTGGCAGTAATATCCGAGAGTGATATCGATCCTGACTCGTCAATATTCTGATTTAATAACAAACTTAACTAAACCCCTGTCTCTCCTCTAACTCACGGGATTGACTTGAACGTTGTTCTTGCGTTTGATGGAATTTTATTCAGAGTGGTACCAATGCTGGGGACAAAGCAGCTCTCCGGGAATGTGAGACTAGGAATGTTATACATTGTAGTGTTGACTGTTTATGAGTTACTGACCGGAGTGAATACTTGGTCTTTTGATGACATCCTCTCTAGAGTAGTTCCAGTTTTGGGAGCAGATTATCCTCCGGGAAGGTGTGACTGGGAATTTTCAATGGTACTTGTCCATGTTGTCCCAGTGCTGGGGACAGACAGCTGTCCAGGAAGGAGGGACCAGGAGACTTTCAGTGGCACCGCGCCCAGTGTTGTCCCAGTCTTGGGGTCGAGAAGCACTCCGGGACGGTGTGAGTGGGAGCGATTTCCAGAGACTGAAATCAGTCATTGTGTTTCTGATCAGATTCAACCACTTGCTCCGGTGTTTAACTTCTCCCTGTGGAACCTGTCACAGTCACATTCTATTGCCTGTTTGTCAATAATCGGGTCTGATCTCCTGAACCTGAGTCACGGATCTACTGACGTGGGTTGTGGAAATGAGCTGCGCTGTAGAAGTAATCCATTAACGGAGCCACTCGGAATCTGGTTACTATGTTGTCCCGGTTTTCCCTCAGAGACCCAATGTCATCCTTCCGTCTTGAAGAAATGTCTCGGCCGAATATCTCGAGTATCTGTTCAATATCGCGAAAACTGCTGAGTTCCAGCTGCAATTTGTGTGTGTTTTCGCCCTGTGGAGATTGTTTCGACCCGTCAGGTGCTGAGTTTCCAGAGGTCCGAATAGTCCCTGGAAATCTGTGAAATCGGCCCCACCAGCGACGAGAATCGCTTTAATACAGATCGTTGCTCTTCCTGCAGCTCGTGTTTAATGCCAACGATTACCGACGCATCGCTTTATCTCCACATTGCAGAAGACAGGTCAGAGACAGTGTGACCCATGTTGGGTGTTGAATGAGCAGCCGTTCACCGCATCTAGTCTCCTCACCTCTGACTGAAACCCGAACCTCTGTCCATTCCCGGAGAATGAGTTTAATAATGCCCGGTGTGTGTTCTTTTCTCTCTCCCTGCAGTGAATTTAACAGCGATTGTGATCCTGTCCCGGGGGAAGTGCGGCCTCTCTACCTGCACCACTCGCTACCTGGTGGCCATGGCAGCGGGGGATCTGCTGACCATAGTCATAGAGGTTCTTGGGCGTCAAGTCTTAAATTATTACTTTCCGTGGAATTTTCTGAGGATTTATCCTGTGTGCAAGGTTATCGCAGCACTGAGGGTCACAGCCACGTACTGGTCTGTCTGGTTCACCGTCACCTTCACTTTCGATCGGTTTGTCGCCATCTGCTGTCAAAAGCTGAAAACAAAATATTGCACCGGGAAAACTGCAGCTGTGGTTCTCACAACAACCGGCGTGCTGTGCTTTCTGAGGAATATTCCCCGCTTCTTTCTCCATGAACCCAGAGAAGTAATCAACAATGTACCGTGGTTCTGTAAACTCAAGGCCAACACTTCAGCTGACCTCGGATGGGTCGTAAACCGTTGGCTCGATGTAGTTTTAAATCCGTTCATCCCGTTCATTGTGATTCTGCTGCTCAACGCTCTGACGGTCAGGCATATTGTTGTGGCCAGTCGTGTCCGTAAGGGGCTGAGGGGTC
>JAUOBT010040949.1:0-11074 GCA_032362145.1 Hypanus berthalutzae
TAAACAATTTCTGCATCCTGCCGATATAGACCCCCGTGCTCAGATTGGAAATGAAATACTCTGCACAATCCCAATGCACACATCCTTGGTCAGATAGGACACTATGCACCATCCTGATGCTCACTCCGCTGGTCAGATAGGAAATGAGAGACTCTAAGCACCATCCCGATACATACTTCCGTGGTCAGATAGGAAATGAAATACTCTCCGCACCATAGCGGTGCGCACTCCCCTGGTCAGATAGAAAATGAGAAAATCTCTGCACCATCCCAATGCGCACTCCCATGGCCAGATCGGAAATAAAATATTCTCTGCAACATCCTGATGCATACTCCCGTGCTCAGATTGGAAAGGATATACTCTCTGCAGATTCCCGATGCACACTTCCGTGGTCAGATTGGAAATGAACTACTCTCTAAGCCATCCCGATGCATATTTCAGAGATCTGATAGGAAATGAAACATTCTCTGCACCATCCCGATCCATACTCCCGTGCTCAGATTGGAAAGGATATACTCTCTGTAGAATCCCGATGCACACTCCCGTGGTCTGATAGGAAATGAGACACTCTCTGCACCATCACAATACTCACTCAGTAAGATAGGAAATGAGAAACTCGCTGCAACATCCCGATGTATACTCCCGTGGTCAGACAGGAAACTTTACGCTCTCTGCACCATCAAGATGCACACTCCCTGGGTCAGGGATGAACTGACACTCTCGCTGCACCATACCGATGCATACTCCGGTAGTCAGATAGGAAATGAAATACACTCTGCACCATCCCGACGCGCTCTCCCGTGGTCTGATAGGAAATGAGACACACTCAGCATCGTCACGATGCGCTCTCCCGTGGTCAGATCGGAAGTTATATATACTCTCTGCACCATTCCGATTCACACTCCCGTGGTCAGATAGGGAATGAACTGCTCTCTAAGCCATCCCGTTGCATATTTCAGAGATCTGATAGGAAATGAGACATTCTCTACACCATCCCGAGGCATACTCCCGTGGTCAGATTGGAAAGGATATTCTCTCTGCTCCATTCCGTTGCAAACTCCCGTGGTCAGATGGGAAAGGAGACACTCTCTGCACCATCCCGATGCGCACTACCATGGTCAGATAGGAAATGAAATTCTCTCTGCATTATCGCGATGTACACTCCCGTGGTCAGACAGGAAATTATATACTCCCTGCTCCATCCAGATGCTCACTCCGCTGGTCAGATAGGAAATGAGACACTCGCTGCACCATCCTGGTGCACAATCCCGTGGTCAGATTGGAAAGGAAATACTCTACGCACGAACCCGATTCGCCCTCCCATGGTCTGATTGGAAATGAAATACTTTCTGCAACATCCCGATGTATACACCCCTGGTCAGACAGGAAATTATATACTCACTGCTCCATCCAGATGAACACTCCGCTGGTCAGATCGGAAATAAGACACTCGGTGCACCATCCCGTTGAATACTCCCGTGGACAGATAGGAAATGAGACACTCTTTGCACCATCGCGATGCGCACTCCCGTGCTCAGCAAGGAAATGAGAAACTCTTTGCCGCATCACATCACATACTCCCGTGGTCAGATAGGAAATTATATTCTCTCTGCTTCATTCCGTTGCAAACTCCCGTGTTCAGAGAGGAAATGAGACACTCTCTGCACCATCCCGATGCTCAAGCCGCTGGTCAGATATGAAATGAGACACTCTCTGCACCATCAGAATGCGCACTCCCGTGGTCAGATCGGAAATGAAATATTCTCTGCAACATCCTGATGCATACTCCCGTGCTCAGATTGCAAAGGATATACTCTCTGCAGAATCCCAATGCACACTCCCGTGGTCTGATAGCAAATGAGACACACTCTGCATCGTCCAGATGTGCACTCCCGTTGTCAGATCGGAAATGAAATATTCTCTGCAACATCCTGATGCATACTCTCGTGCTCAGATTAGAAGGATATACTCTCTGCAGAATCCCGATGCACACTCCCGTGGTCAGATATTATATGAAATACACTCTGCAGTATTTTGATGCACTCTCCCGTGGTCTGATAGAAAATGAGACACACTCTGCATCATCCCGATGCGCACTCCTATGGTCAGATAGTAAATGATATATTCTCTGCCCCATTCCGATGCCTACTCCCGTGGTCAGATAGGAAATTAGACACTCTCAACACCATCCCGATGCGCCCTCATGTGGTAAGATTGGAAATGAAATACTCTCTGCAACATCCCGATGTTTACTCCCGTGGTCAGAAAGGAAATTATATACTCCCTGCTCCATCCAGATGCACACTCCGCTGGTCAGATAAGAAATGAGAAATTCTCTGAACCATCCCGATGCACAGTCTCCGGTGCAACGTCAGAGTGTACGGTTCATTTTCTACATATCTGCCTCTTGTATAGACTGAGAGTGTGGGGTTCTGTTGGTGTCACTCTCTGGTTCAGTGAATTCATTCTGTTCCTATCAGTCTCTGTTAGTGTGAGAGTGTGGGTTTCATTTTGTGTTTGTCAGTCTCTGATCGAGCATTAAGTGTGTCGTCTCTGTCCTGTACCTGCGAATCTTTGATTCAGTGTGAGCTGGCGTATATTTATTATCATTCTTTCCAGCTGTTCCTCAAATGAAGTAAATCAAGTAAAGCTAGTAAAAAATCAAAATAGATTCTGTACTCCCTGCTCTATTTTTAGATCAAGAGTCTTCTGCAGTTGATGATGTTAAAATTGTGCGATGGACAGTGCCCTTACGAATGATGATGTTTGTGTGGAGCAGTACATCCTGTGTAATAGAGTAATATGGTAAACAGACCGTTCGGCCCGACTTAATACTGCACGCTATTTGTTGTTCAACCAGACAGAGTCAATTAAGCAGCGCCTGATCTGTAACTTTCTATGGCTTGAAAACGCAACTTCTTAAATGTTGAATGAAATTAAATAAAATATTGAAATTAATTAATTTAACAAGGACGTGAGTAAATTCATAATTTCATAGGAACAAACCTCGCAGAGGCAGCGCATTTCATGTTCCAGCGACATTTATGTGAATATATTTCTCTCAGCAATTCTAAATTGCTACCTGCACCGTGTATCTCTGCACTCTTATGTTTCGCGATACTGTTATACATTCCACAATGGGCACCAGAGCATCAATTCATTCCAGCGATGTCCTATTCATAAACAATGTAATAAACATTTCGACTTTCTCATGACAGTGTCAAGCTGGTCTGTAATATTTGTTTCATATTTTCTCACGGAGTGTGATGGGACGGCGCGGAAGGAGCTACACTCTGTGTCTGACCCCGGGACGGTGTGTAATGTGACAGTGTCGAGGGAGCTTCACTATTTTTCGGACATTCGCGATATACTGTATTTAATGAAGGAACTCTTGCTGTCGAACCACTGGCATGCTATCGCGATTGCATTACTGCGCTGGGCCTGTGCTGGACCCTCGGAGATATTGTCGCTCGAGAATTTGACTCTGCTTTCCGTGTCCACTGCTGAGCCATCAACGGGAGTCGCTGTGTTTTGCTGAATTCTTCCACCGGAATGCTGCCATCAGTCCCTCAGTCAATCTGATGTTGTGGGGGACGTCTGTTTCCACAGCATTTAAGTGGCCGGACTGGTCTTGGACGATTGCGCTGAGAATCCCTAAAATGCCGAAGGGTTCACTTTCTGTGTTAGCCAAGGGAACGGAAAGGGAAATAGAACAAGTTCTCAGTGAAGAATGGAGACATGCATGATGCGGCATGACTGTGGAAAATAGAAACTCTGAAACATACAATACAATACAGGCCCTTCAGCCCACAATTCTGTGATATTAGCTATGGTTACCCAAAGCTCTCTATTATTCTGAGTTCGATGAACCTATCCAGGATCCCGTTAAAATGGGTTGGAATAAATTTACATTTGAAATCGCTCTAAGTAGCTTCCGTTTACCCTTGAGGATCTCAGCGCAGTGTATATTCCACAATCGTCATGCAGGTGAGATGTCGACTTTTCTGGAAAGGTTTGAGTCCGGGATAGCGTGATGAAATATATGACCGTTTTCTTCTGTCCAATTAATTGATTCGCTTGGTTTTAATTCCAGTGCCGGAACACTCGGGACGTTTGTGCGGAACTAACAGGCTGAGGCCTTGATGCAATTGCGGATGCTTCAAGACATTCGATGCAATATCGTCAGCTTCTGGTTATTCTCATCTATTTGAAAGGGCCGTCCTGTTCTGCTATTTTGGGAGGAATTCCCTCATTCATTGTTTTGTATAGGTCAGACAGACCCACTATTTGAACTCATCTGGATATGCTGAGATGCGTTATTCTTGGATTATTCTAGGGACAGAAGGCTGAATGACGTGGACATATCGTCAGATTACTTTACACATAGAAGCTGTTGTTGGCATTGTAAGGTTCTTCTATTCTCTGTCATTCGGATATATTTCAGACATAGATTATCTGCATTCGGCACTGTGTTACTGCAGAGTGTTTTCTCCGACAGAAGTGTCAATATTAAATTTGTTTTCAAGAGTTTGCCCGTTTCAGGTATCATCCCGTCGTCCCGATTTATAAAGCTGTGGTTTTAAATTTCATATAGTTTGATGACGTATTTCTTTCTACGGGTTAATGAGTAACCAAGGCTATATCTCGTGCCGAGAAGAATTTGGTTCAGCGTTGCGATATTATCACCAGCGCGTTATCATTGTCGGGAATTTCCTCACGTTTTTCCAGTTTAAAATTGCAGCTGAACTGCTATTTGTATGAGTCGTGTCCCCGTGCGGTTGGTTCTTGCGCGGGGATTTTCTCCTTTCTTTATTCACTATATTTCCTGGTTTTAAGATTGCATCGGACATTGTAAAACTGAGAAAATAAAGAAGGCCGTTGTGCTGTTAAAATAGACTGTACATCCATAAGCTAAAGCAGCTTTATGTGCGGTTTTACTAGTACAATGGGGCAAGGCCCTGAGATACTGTATATATTTAGAGAAGGTCCTGCCTGATGAGTTGGAATGTTTATTTCGAATTTTTCATTTCAATTCTGAGTCTCGTATATTGTTTGGCACTATGTGATTGGTCACGATTTATTAGAAGGAGGTCATTAATAATGCTGGGCTGTGAGATCTTCATAATCTTTGGCCGAAGCAATTGTACAATATCTATGATCATGTTCCATCTGAGACCATGCGTTTTTGTTTCATGTTCCGTGATGATTTATTATTGTGGTGGATCAAAGCCAGTCTGAAATGTTCCACACCCACAGACGCTTTACACACCCACGATGCGGGAGGCATGTGCAACACCCTGCTATTTCACTATATTTATTTTCATCTTCCTTATCTGGTTTTCATCTTTATCTTTACAAGGAAATCTCTCTCCTGCATCCCTGATGAACTTTAATGTTACTACTTCCCATCCTCCTTTAATCTACCTACTTGGTCCTGCAAAGGAAAGGCCATCAGTCGCAAGCACAAGCCCGAACAAAATTTCATTCAGATTGCCCCTTTAAGTTTATTTATATCTATTGGTTGTATTTACCAATCGGAGAACATCCTGGTTGCATTCCCAAAACACCCTGGACTGTCTGTAGAAGCACTGCTAATGTAATGGTTCTCTGTGGCAGCAGTGCTTGGGTTATGGTTGGAGATAACGGGGGCTTTGAAATGTGCGCCGTCCAGTGAGGGCAGGTTTTTTGTTTTTCTTGTTTTGTGCCTGAGTCGCTCTATAAGCCGGCAGTGCTGGAGGCATGCTCTACGCCGAAGATCCTAAAAGAGTCTTCCGCATTGCTCTCTATGCTCGCAATTTCTTTGGCGGGGTGCAATGCTGATTCATCTTTCATTTTTTCTGCCCCATTTGTCCGCATTCGGATCTGAAGTCCCTGCCGTGTGAGACCATGATTTTAAATTTCAGCAAATTTGTTCCTGTTCACAGCTCTCTATTTGTATTTTATTGGGACTTCAGAAGCTGAAATGGTCTGAACAAAGTATGACAGCTTATCTATTATCTTGAGGAAGACTGCCGGTGTGGGATGTTGTATATTACAGGATGTTTTGTCGTTCGGATAAAGTCCATGTCTATGACAAACAGGAAACCAGAAGTGAAATATTTTTAATTTATTTTTGTGAACCATAGAACGATAGAACACTAAGGCACAGTACAGGCCCTTTTCCCTCCATGTTATTCCGACGCATATAATCCTTTAAAAAAAGTACTAAACGCACACTACCCCATAACCCTCCAATTTTCTTTCATCCATGTGCCTGTCCAAGAGTCCCTTAAACACCCCCAATGTTTTAATCTCCACCACTATCCCTGGCAAGTCATTCCAGGCATTCATAACCCTCTGTGTAAAAAACTTAACCCTGATGTCTCTCCCAAAACTCCCCCCTCCCAAACCCGTACCCATGCCATCTAGTGATTGCCACTGGTGCCCTGAGAAACAGGCACTGAGCATCGAACCCATCCATGCCTATCACAATCCTGCAAACCTCCATCAAATCCCCTCCCGTTCTTCCAAGCTCCAAAGAGAAAAGCCCCTTCTCCGCCAGCCCCGCCCCACACGAATTGTTCTCCAATCCAGACAACATCCGGGCAAATCTCCTCTGCATCCTCTCCATAGCATCCGCAACCTTCCTATAATGAGATGACCAGAACTGAACGCAATACTCTAAGTGCGGACTCACCAGAGATTTTTAGAGTAGCAACATGAGCTTTCAACTCTTGAACTCAAACCCCCTCCGTTAATGAAGTCTAGCATCCAATAGGCCCTCGTAACTACCCTACCGACCTGTGCAGCGACCTTGAGGGATGTATAGATTAGAACCGCAATGTTCCTTTTTTCATCCACACTCCTAAGTAACTGACCATTAATTCTGTACTCAGTTTTCTGGTTTGTCCTTCCAAAATGCATCACCTCAACTTGTCCGGATTGAAATCCATCCGCCATGCTTCTGCCCAACTCTGCAGCCCATCCACATCCTCTTGTAACCGTCGACCATCCACAGCTCCGTCCTCAACTCATCCAATCTTCGTGTTATCAGCAAACTAACTCACGCATCCTTCCGACTCCACTTCCAGGTCACCCAAAAAATCATAAATAGCAGGGATCCCAGGGCAGATCCCTACGTCACCCCACCAGTCAACGACCTCCAGGCAGAACACCTTCCCCGCCCCACAACCATCTTCCCTCAATCTTCCCTCAATCCAGCCACCTAACCAAACAGCAAAGCTTCAAATTTTCCCACGCCCATGACTCCCCGGATGAGTCCCTCATGAGGGACCCCGTCAAATGCCTTGCCAAAGTCCATGCAGATCAGATCCACCGTCCCACCCCCATTAACCGCCCTCGTCACCTCTTCAAAAAACTCAAAAAGGCTTGTGAGGCATGTTCCTCCCCCTACAAAGCCACGCCAATCATCCATGAGTAGACTGCACCTTCAAATGCTCGTAGATCCCATCCCCAAGAATCCCCTCCAGTAGCTTGCAGACCACCGACGCAAGACCCATCGGTCTACAGTTCCCAGGCTTCACCCCACCACCTTCCATTAACAAGGGAATGCTCTAGTCCGCTGGCACTTACCCTGCAGTCAAAGAGGACCCAAAGCTCATAACCAATGCTTCCCGATCTCCCCTGTCAATCCCCACAGCAACCTGAGGTGTATCAGATCCGGCCCTGGGGATCCACCAGTCTCAACGTCTCTAAGAAAATCCAGCCCCTCCTCCTCCCCAATCTCCACACTGTCCAGCACACAGACCCGCTGTACATCGACCTCATCCATATCAAGATCCTCTTCACTTGTGAATACTGATGCAACCTCCCTAAACCCCTCTGTCTCCAGACACCTGTTGCCCTCTTTAATCGTTAGCGGCCCCAACTTCATTCTCGTCATCCCCTTATTCTACACATACGCATAGAACGCCTTGGGGTTCTCCTTAATACTACATCCGAAGGCCTTCTCATGCCCACTTCGAGCTCCCGATGTCCTTTCTTTAGCTCCTTCCTGGCTAGCGTATATTTCTCATGTCCCTCCTACTTCCTGCTTCTTATATTCAACATATGCTTCCGTTCTCCTCTTGACGAGTTGCCTCACATGTTTCGTCATCCACGGTTCCCTTTTCCTACCATTTTTTCCTTGCCTCGGTGGGACAAACCTGTCCTGAACTCGGCTTAAGTGGTCCCTAAATTTCTCCCTCATTACTTCTGTGCTTTCCCCTTTGAACATATAAGAATAATAATCTAATAATCTAATTGTGCTAATATTTATTCCTCTGCAGTTGTGATTGGAGCTGATTTTCCACCTTTTCCATTTCCCCCGAAAAGGTAATCTCCAAATCACGTTTGGGGTGATGTATTTCTGAATGATTCTCTCATCCGTGCGACTCCATCAAATTCCAATGTTAAAATTCCTGCATTTTAATATTTTAAACAGGGGAAATTCTGCACATGGTGGAAATCCGAAACATCGCGCAAAATGCGGGAGGACCTCAGCAGGTCAGGGAATAAATGTGGACATTTACTCCCTCATCATCCCGAGACCTTTCTTCAGATCGGGACAGTAAGAGAGAGACGCCAGAATAAAATGGCGTATGGGGGTGAGGGGAAAGGTGATAGCTGATGCGATGTGGGTATTAAAGATAAACGACTGGAGAGGGAGGAATCTGAGAAGGGTGGAGTGGAGCACAGGGGAAACGGGAGCTGGACGCAGACGCGTGTGAGGTGATAGGCGGGTGAGGATAGGCATGAGGCCAGAGTGGTGAATAGAAGTAGAAGGGAGGAGGAGGGATTAATTACAGACATTCATGCCATCAGGTTGTTGCTGCTACGTCTTGAGCGTAACACAAGAGTAAACCCTGGACCACAAATGTCTGATAGAGATTGGGAAACGGAATCGAAATGTTTCGACAACGGAAAACTCTGCATTTCATGGCTGGAGCGGTGGCGCTCGACGAAATGAAGCCCAGTTTATCACGGGCCTCGCCAGTGTGGAGAAGGCCGCAATGGATGACCACAGCAGATTCACAGGCGGTGTACTACCTCGCCTGGAAGAATTGTCCGGGCGACCTGAATAGTAGAGAGGGAGGAGGTGAATGTCAGGTGTAGTACGTTGGCCTCTGGCAGGGAAGTGTGCCGTGAGGGAGATCAGTGGAGAGGGACGGTTGGAAAAAGGAAATCACAGAGGGAGTGATCCCTGTGGAATGCGGGGTGATGGGGATGAGAAAGAGTGATCTGTTTGTTTGAGGCTTCTGTTTAAAAATGAGGTCAACCCAACAGCGCTCACCCTGTCTTGCCGCCGCCCTAACAGCGACAGAGTTCCTCTTTCCTACCTACCCCGCATTCAAAATAACCTGCTCTGCAATTTCCGCCGCCCTAACAGGGACAGAGTTCCTCTTTGTCCTTACGTACCCCGCATTCAACATACCCTGCTCTGCAATTTCCGCCGCCGTAACAGCGACAGTTCCTCTTTCCTACCTACCCCGCATTCAACATACCCTGCTCTGCAATTTCCGCCGCCGTAACAGCGACAGAGTTCCTCTTTGTCCTTACCTACCCCGCATTCAACATAACCTGCTCTGCAATTTCCGCCGCCCTAACAGCGACAGAGTTCCTCTTTCCTACCTACCCCGCATTCAACATAACCTGCTCTGCAATTTCCGCCGCCCTGACAGCGACATAGTTCCTCTTTCCTACCTACCCCGCATTCAACATAAGCTTCTTTGCAATTTCCGCCGCCCTAACAGCGACAGAGTTCCTCTTTGTCCTTACCTACCCCGCATTCAACATGTTCTGCTCTGCAATTTCCGCCTTCCTAGCAAGAAACTTATGCTCATCTTTCCCCAACTCACTGCTTTCCGCACTGTTCATTCGCAACTCCTTTAAATTCTATCTGGGAAGCCTCTCACCGCTTGCAATGCTCCCTTTCAGTTCCTGTTTTTTTTTTCTTCAACACTCTGTCCTGTTCCCTCTTCCTACCGGCCTCGTAGCTCCTCGTACGTCGCCGAGTCCTTCCCTTCTCCGATGGTATGTTCACCTGTCTCATCAGAATCCTTCCTCTCCAGCCCTTCAGCTCTCCTTTCCTCTTCGCTTCGCCTGTCACCTTCTTGCTATTTCTCCTTGCCCTCAACCAGATTTTCTCTCCCGCTCTCTTCGCCTTTCCTTTCCAGTTCCCAAGAATGACCGTGGACTGAAACGTCAAGTGTTCTGTCTGTTTCCACCTGCGACAATTCTATCGAACCTGTTAAGCTGTGCCAGCATTTGGCGTGTGTTGCTTTTAATATTTGGTAGTGAGATATCGTACCAGAGCATCCGATTCAACTGTGTTACCGCAAGGTTTTCATTGAGCCAGTGAGACCTCGCGATATTTCAGTGTTTCAACGTCGGTTCCCTATAGTGCTCAGGCTGTTAATGACTATGGCAACATACGCTCACATATGGTGCTCCTGAAGCCAGCCCTGAAGCTATTAACTCTCATGAACACCAGGTTGTCAAGGCTCTCACTCTGTGATTTAAAGATAGTCATTTGTCTGATGTTACATTACCCGGTTTGCAGGAAGACAGTCTTAAATTTACTTATCAGATTCCCGGCTCCGATTTGTGAATCGGAAAGGAAAGGCTGCACCCCTGGAAACAATGTGAGTGTTTAAGCTTTTGAAACCAATTGAACAGAGTTGCAGCTGAGACTGTATCAGGGCAGCGTGAGTGTTAGGAAGTGTTGGAACCAGAGGGTTGTGTCAATGGACAACATTCCGACCTCCTTCCTGACAGGAGAGTAGAAGAATGCTGGTCAGATGGACCATCAGTGGAGAATCCGTTTCAAAATGTGTGACAAAGGAGAAATCAGCATCAGTTTCAGCTGTTGTCTGAACTTAGTCTGGCTGACGGCGTAAAGAGCGGTGTTCGTGCAGCAGCTGAGAAGCTGCAGCATGTAGCTCAGATCTTTTAAAAAGGTAGGCATTTTAAACCCTACTGGGATGCGCACTACATAAATCATTCTTTTCCATATTCCTATCACCCCGTACAACGCCCATAACAGGATGAAATTTCCCGAGACGACCAGCAGTAAAACGAGGGACTTTCTGCGGCT
>JAUOBT010041142.1:0-11055 GCA_032362145.1 Hypanus berthalutzae
GTGTGTGTGTGTGTGTGTGTGTGTGTGGTGTGTGTGTGTGTATGTGTGTGTGTGTGTGTGTGTGTGTGTGTATGTGTGTGTGTGTGTCTGTTTACGTGCAGCAGTCTCCGGATATACAATAACAATTGCAGACTGTAGGCAAAAAAGTGAGATGTAAAAACTGTGTTAAAGGTTAAAAGATTGCGCGATCACTGGGATTCAAAAGCAGGTTCACTTTTGCTCAAATTATGCCAGTAGTTACCAGGTCAAGCTATTATTTTGCCACATCAGCGGTAGCAGTAGAAATAACAGTTCATTGCATACATGTTACTTAATTCGTATAAGACCATAAGCCACAGAAACAGATATTAAGGCTAAAGGCCTACCTACTCTGTTTTGCCATTCAATTCTGGCTGTTACACTTGTTTTTTTTTCTCCACCTACACCTCATTTTCCGGTCTTCTCCTCGTAACCTTTGGTGATATGTCCAATCCACAACCTATCAACCTCTCCCTTATATGCACCCACCGACTTGGCCACCACAACTATGTGTGGCATAATTTGTACAATTCACCACCCTTTGCAAAGTGAAATTTTACCGCATCACTTTATTTGAATAGTCGCCCCTCCAGCTTGAGGCTGTGCACTATTGTCTTAGTCTCTGCGGACAATGAAAACATCCTTTCCACATCTACTTTGACAAGGACTTTCAACATTCGAAATTTTCCCCTTATCCTTCGAAACTCCAGAGATTAATGATACGCATCAATCAAAACATCCCCGTGTGCTAACACTTCCATTCCTGGAATCACCAGTGCGAAACTTACCAACCCACAACTGTTGATAATACGAAAGTTGATGCCTCACCATTGCCTATAGATTTTCAGCATCATATTCCTGAACTAGCATTCCAGAAATTTGAAATCAATTCTAACATTGCAGTCGCCTTCCTCCCCAGCGACCCAGCTGATAATTTAATCGTCGTAGGTTGTACACAAGGAATCCCAAGTCTTGGTACATATTAAGAGTTTTTCATGTTCTTCCCGTATATAAAATAGTACGGAAGTGTATTTCTGCGACCAACGTGCATGGGTATGAATTTTCCTTTCACTGGCAGCCAATCAAAAATAGAAATTATTCTCATTCGCTGCCACCTTCCAATCAACCAATGCTGTAACTTTCCGTCTAATACAACAATCCCTTAACTTGGAAAGTAGACTAATATTGACACTTATGAGAACCCTTGTGAAGGACCAAATATACAACATCTACTATATCCCCTTTGTCTCTCATACTTGTAATCCCCTCAAGGAATTTTTAACGATTTTCAGCAAAGATTTAGCTGAAAGGAACCCATACTGACGTTCTCCTATCTTGCCCATGTCATAATGTACTCCATAACCTCAGCCTGAACAATTGACTCTAATATTTTCCCAACCACTGAGGTCAGGCTAAATTGTCTATAATTTCCTTTCACCTGCTTCGCTTCTCTCTTTAAGTGTGGATTGACATTTGAATTTTTCCAGATGTCTGGCACCATGCCGGAGTTCAATGATGTTTGAATGATCATTAGTAATGCCGCCACAATCTCTAAAGCTACCTATTTCAGTCAGATAGTGTAACTTTTGTATCTGCTGGTCTTTCTGAGTACCTTCTCCCATGTAATATTAACTGCACTCTGTTCTAATCATTCATATACTCAACATCTAGAACACTGCTCGTGTCTTCAACAGTACAGATTGATGAAAAATACTCATTTCCCTCATCTGCCACATCCACGTACTCGGTTATTAGTTCTTTGCCACATTTGATGCCGGTGCTATATCCACTCTCATTTTTTCGTTTATCTTTTACATAATTCAAAAAATGTGTGCGACCCACTTCGATATTATCTGCTAGCTTTCTTTCATGTGTCTTGTTTCCCCTTCTAATTATTCTTTTAGTTGTTCTCAGCAGCTTTTTAAACACATCCCTATCCTCTATCATTCCACTAGTGTTTGCTTTGTTGTAAGCCTCTCTTTTATTTTAGATTAGCTTAGACTTCACATGTCAGCTACGTTTGTGCAATATTGCCATGTGAGCATTTCTTCATATTTGGAGTACACATGCCCTTCCTCATTTTACCCAGAAAATGATCCATTGCGGTTCTGCCAACAAACTTGTTAGCAGCTCATTCCAGTTTACTTTGCCCAGTACCTCTCTCATACCATTGTAATTTACCTTAATCCACTGTAATACTGCTATGCGAGAATTTTCTTCCTACATATCAAATTTCAAGTTGAACTCAATCATAATGTGATCAATTATTCTTATGGATTCTTTTACCTTAAGCTCCCTAATCGCCTCCGGTTCTTTACATAACACCCACTCCTGTGTAACTGATCCACAGTAGGCTCAAATACAAAGTGCTCCAAAGAAAATAAAAACTTCTCTTAGGCTCTCAACAAACTCACTCTCCTTTACCAACGTGGTTTTCCGAAACGAACTGCATGTTAATATCTCCCATGACGTTCATAATATTGCTCTTTTGACCAGGTTTTTGTTTCCTATTGTAATCTGTGAACCAGCTCCCAGCAACTGTAGGAAGGTCTGTATATAACTACGATCAGAGTCACTTTACGCTTGCAGTGTCACAACCACGGAGTCATCGGCGCCGATGATTCGGCAATTGCATTCGTGAATATGCACGTGTCAGATAAATATATTTTCATTTTGATAGTATTTAACTCCATTCGTTAAGGCACTTCGCTGCCTGTGTTCCCCTTTTCTATGAAATTGGACTGTTTAGTCAACTGAATCTGAAGACTAGCGGTATTTGTATAATTTTTAGTTGTTCTTTTATCCCGCAGTGTAGGCTTCGTTTTCCATTTGAGAGTTTTAGTTAATGACCTTTATTTGGCCTAGCGTTTTTTGTTATCTTTCCCTTTAACTCTTCGCATTAAAGTCTGTGATGTATCGACCTGCTTCTGTGTCTCTCACCCTGCATTTGGGCTGTTTCCACGCAAGGAGACTACTGTTTTATTTTGATACATTCTACCCACTTTCTTTCCATACCTTCTCGACTACACTGTGTCAATTAAACAGACGCAACATGATGAGGCTACTTTCTATTTTTTGGCAACCCGTTGTAATTTCCGTATTATATTTCAAAATGACCCCGCGATGCACATTACATTTCTTATCAGCTTAATCATGTGACCGCTCCACTTAACTTTGGAGTTTGTTGATCATTCTCTCAGACGTGACCTAACTTCTCCAGTTCCTGGATTGCATAGGTTGGACAGTAGCAGAATAACGACCTCAGGATACCTGAGCGTGTGTGTCAACTTAAGTTTTCCTCTTCCACAGACTTATTGACGTAAGGGTCAGAGCGTGGAATGCTGAATTACTGGCATGGAGAGAATAATGTGAAACAGGCGAAACCACACCTCTTGTTTTATCTCACGTGCTGATGAATTCCATTTAATAAAGCAATATATCTTCTTGAATTATCTATTGCAGATAGCTGACGGATGAATACGGAAGGATTGGGATTCATGTCCTCTGCTAGTTGATATCGATAGTTAAAATTTATATGTATTACAACAGACATCAACCTTTAAGATACAGAGGAGCTTTCGGAACGTAAAATGTTTCTTTGAAGCGTGACAACATCACGCTAGCACATTGAAAGTCAGCACTGTCAACCCAGTGACCTCTGGTGGAGAGAGACACATTCTACTCTATTTGAGTCGCTTTTTTGGAAAGAGCGCGATCAGAGACAGCAACTTCAAAGATCGACAGTCTGCTATATTTCGTATAACTGCTTTGAATGCCGAACTGACGATTCTCACTATCTTGATGTATGTCTGCGTTTAGCCTCACAGTACAATGGACGCCGCTCTAGTGGAATGTGCATCGTACATTCCGTACTTCGAATTCGGGGAATATATACTGGGTGACATTAGAAATATGTCGTTTGTTTCAAGTTGCCAAAAAGGCAACATGCAGCGAGCTTTCTCTTCTCTCTTTACTGACACTCTCAAAACATACCTTTCACTAGGTAGTAATTTTCAACTCATTGATGGTATTTACCATCTCTGAATAGCAGAGTCGCTTCTAATTTATCATCGCATCGAACTTCGTCCCTCAGCTCCAAATACTGGACCTCCACACAATTCTGTGCATCTAAAATGTCGATATACTCACGTGCAAGATTTGCAGCAGAAACGCTTTCACCTTCACCATTAGTAGCAGTGCACCACAAGTCTGTGCGTTTGGTTTGTTGCTTTGCCAACGATATAGTTCGTATTGTTTGCGTTTCTAAGAGTTTCGATGATGCCATATTTAAGACCACTGACGAAAACACTATTTTTTTTGCCAAATTAATTGTGCGTACGAACCTGCATTTATAAGAGAATGGTTGAAACAATGGTTGAATTGTGACACAACAACGAGATCATGTTCAAGCGAAGACACCAGAGGTCCATCAGCATGTATTTGATTGCGAATACAATTTAGAGAGACAATGAGGCTAGCCACACAAAATCCTGGAAGAACACAGCCGGCCAGGCAGCATCAATACAAAAAAAACACCGTCAACGTTTCGAACCGAACTCCTTCTGCAAGACTGAAGAACATAGTCAGCGAATAGATTTTAAAGGTGAAGGGTGGGGATAAAGAAACACAGGGAAATAGATGGTACTTTGAGGGACAAGTATGAAGCAAAGTGCTCGTAAGTTATTTGGTGAAAGAGGCTGAAGAATCTTTAAGAAGGAAAAAAATATGAGGGTTCGAGCGGAAGACCAGAGTAAGCTGATGGGCGGGAAAAGAGATCAGTAGGGAACGAGGAATATGACATCGGGAATGGTGAAGTGCTGGTGGCGTTGGAGGCATTAATGGAAGTTTGAGAAGACGATGTATATGCCATCAGGTTGGAGAGTAATTAAACCGAATATAAGGGGTTGCTTCTCCAACTTAATTGTGGCCTTATCACGTCAGTGGAGGACGCCCTCTCTGCATATATCAGATGAAAATGAGAAGTTGAATTAAAATTGGCTACCACTGGCCGATGCCACCTGTACATCTGTGCAGTTCATAATCTCATGGTGTCGGCTCCGGTATTTCGGTGAGTCCCGACGTAGATTGGGAGACAGCTTCATTGAGTATATTCGCTTCATCTGCGATCTCCCAGTTCCGTGAGTTTGAGCGTCTGGCAAATCGATGAGATGAAATTCAGACAAAGTCGTTGGTAGATTTCCAGAAACCCTTCATTTGAAGAAACAGAACAGGTGTGCTGTTCTGCAATGGAAATCGTCATCTGTAGTACAATTGTCAATGCTCTCAGTAAAGACAGTATCATTTTTATCAGCCACGGCGTGGGAAATGTTCAGTGAATATAGCTGCCAGTCCAGTAGGTTTACGAAAGACGTCTGTGAAGGATAATTTTCCAGGAATAGAGACAGAGAAATCGAGAAAGGGCAGTTATCAGACAGTTTAAAAAATCAAACTGTATCCAGTTCTTAGCATCTCTGTGATCAAGGTTATGCCACTTCCAGTCTGGAGCAGCAACGCTTCATATGATGTCGAGGTTGCTTCTATGCCGTTGGCATGATGCAGGTTTTTACATTTCTTCATTCTACAACTTCTCTCTTTATTCTATTCAGCAGTCTGACTCCCGACTTACACCTTCTCTTCTATTCACTTGCTCATCGCCACGCTCTGGTGACCCGGCACGTCACCTTACTCGTATGATTCACTGGCATCTCCTCTCAGATTCCTTTGTCTGCTGCTGTTTACGTTTTTCACTTATCACCTAACAGCTGCTAAGTTAAATTTCCTAAGCTCAATCTAAACTTCTGCTTTGCCTCGTTTAATATTTCACCTACCACATTGCACGTCTTCCCTTCACACACCTTACTTATTTGAATTATTCGTCCTTCACTTCCTCGCCTAATGGAAGTTGCCGGCTCTAAATGTCAACCGTTTATTCCTCTCCATCTATGCTGCATAACCTATTGAGTTCTCCAACCAGTTTGTCTATGTTACTTTGAAATTCGAGCATATAAAACTTCTCTTGTGGTATTTCCACAATAAATTCTCCGTTGACATTAATTTCCTCTGTCTGGAATACGATAAGGGGAGACGATAGGTCAGACTACAGGGTGACTGAGAGGATGCGATACTTTCCACTTGCGAGAAGAAGCATGCCCAAGAGTTTGTTTAGTGACGAGGAACAGACGGGTTTCGAATAAGCAGAATGAACCTTTATTTAAGACAAAGAGTAAAATGTACTAAAAAAAAACAGAAATCACCCTATGTTGAACAAACTTCGGCAATTAATAGTCACTCTTCAAACTCAACAGGTACTTCATAAACTCTCGGTAGGTACACAACTAAAAAGCTAAACATTCAAAATACACTTAACTAAGTGTGCACATTGTTCCTCCTATATCCGTCGAAAAACCTTCGAATGGTCCTTCAGCACTATTCGCGACCTTTGTGTGAAGATGAACCCGTGGAGAGATAGGAAAACAAGCGAGTTTCCTGCATGTGCTATTCATATACCCGAGTGTCGGCAGGAACCGAACATACTATGCCACAACATGCAGGGAAACCAAAGAGTGAATCAAATATCTGAAGAAGAAAACAAACAATAACCAGTACCGTAGAAACGGCTTCAACCAGCAACTAAACTATCTTTTCACGTTACATTTTCTGAATATTCTTGAAACATTGATACAAGTAATTATCTGATACAGAGAACCATCGCATTTAGTCGACCTTGGTAGAACTGTGGTTTTGTACCTCGATTCTTGGGCTAGCGCACTACACGGATGCAATCGATAGCATCATGATGAGGTGTTGCTAATGTAGGTGCTGCGTGTCGAGTTGCAAATCGAAACACAAAATTCGAAAAATTCTTTCAAAATCGACGTTGACGCCAATTACCTCCTATGCCATGAACGTACTGCTGGAGATGGTGGTTGAGGATGATAAAACATGGACATTGGAATCCATCTCGATTGAGGATTTCCCAACCAGGGTTCCGAAGACGCCTTGATTAATGTTGTTCCTGCATTTCACAAAAACGTTTTAAGTGCGCCTGGTCTAAATAGTTGCAGACTAAGAATGGAAGATTACGGCAAAGTTATGCATTATAAATGCTGGAAAGAACACAAACACTAAGTTCCTTGAATCCTCTTCTCTTGGCATTAGTGTCATCTGAACCACATGTTAATTCGCCATTACCATTTTCTAGGTAATGTTCACTCGTTACATTTCAGGGTTATTTAACATTGTATTGAAACTACTGAAAGTAATAATTACCTGAGTTTCAAAGAAGTCGTTTCTACAGATTCTAGACTCTTGACGTACACAAAACAGAAAATAAATGCGGTTACTTAGTCAATCTGAAATCCGTCGCGTGTACTCCTTTCCAAAAGGAATGAATGTAAACAAATGTACAGAATAAATGGTGATCTTATTTCTCTATGTATGAACACGACATATTTTAGATGCAGATTGAATGTGTTTTCCTGTTCACATATTGTGCTTCCATGATCCATCGCGGAAGAGTGGACGATTGGTGGCGACATGTTGGTATCCAATAGCTGCAAAAGAAACCCTTGATGTTTATTAGTTTTATTGAGGATTTTGTGAATCCAGCAGCAACCAGCTCCCCAGGCCATGAAATTCAGAGCTTGACCCTTTTCATCTCTACACTCCAAAACAATACATAACGTCGTTTTACGAATGGGTTTTCCCTGCGTAATCGCTCATCTGCATCATTTGTAAAGGGTCACGTTTTATTCAGTCATTTTAACGTAAGGGAGCTGTAGTATCAGATAGCAGGTTTATGGATTTTGGGGGGAATAAAACATAGCTAGTGTCATATTAGTGCAAATTATTGCTTGGTGGCCAATGGAGCTTTAGTGAGCTCACGGACGTGCGCTGATCATTATATGTCCGGCTATCGGAAATATGGTGACGGACTGGTTTTGTGAAAGACACATTTGGAAGCGAGAAGATTACGACATGCAGTCACACATGAGCAGACTTCACTTAGAGGCTAGTGGCGGCACGTACAAGATGACTATGGGAATCTTCAACAGGATATCGACTGTGTTGCCTGAACTCTCCCTCTCTAACTGTCTTGCTCGCCAGCTTCCTTTTACTCACATTATTTGCGTTGAGATTTTACGATTATTGTCCAATGATGCTGTCCGCGTGTTTTGAAACTATTTGTGTCTGCAATCCGCCGCACAGAGATCTTTGTGCCGATCTCTTCCTGTTCTGTATCACGGTATATGAAAGAAGTAATTGCAGCATTGTATACACTATTGCGACCGAGTTGTGTTTAGAGATCTTTAACCGGCTATTGTAGTTTTTGTCATTATGATCGAACAGGACAACCGCCTTACAGAATTGCTTACATTATCTCTACTACAGATGTAGAGTGGAACGTGTGTAGACAAACCGCATCACGGCCTAATATGGAAACAGCAAGACCATTGAATGGAAAATCTTACAAAAGGTATTGGAACAACACACACAAAATGCTGGTGGAACACAGCAGGCCAGGCAGCATCTATAAGGAGAAGCACGGTCGATGTGTCGGGCCGATACACTTCGTCAGGATTCAAAGGTAATGGATTTGGACCAGTACAAGATGGGTGAAGCTCTTCCAAGAATTGTGCACATCGACATGAGTCGTTGTAATTGGAAAGCTTACCCACTAGTGACACCAAACGTTGATGTCGCCTGTGATATCAGGTCGAAGATGTCAGCCTCAGGATTTGCACCACCACGTTCAAGTACAGTTACTACCCCACAGGCATCAGGCTTTTCAACATAGGGGATGACAAACAATCGCCTGCTCATTTATTGAGGGGCAGCAAAAAGCAATTACGTTCTTTAAAGACCTTTAAACTTGTTATCTCATGCTCTTCCTTATTTAGTAGTATTTCCATATTTTCGGTTTTACATTTTGTCATCTGAATTCTAGATATTCTTTCATTGACTCTGTGAATGGTGGTATGCTGTAGATTTCCTTTGTATGTATGTACTTTCGTTAATAATGTTCACTCTCAAATTTGAAATTTGAACTGACATAGATATTTCTCTCGAGACGGTATTTCCTGTACCGCTGTAAAAACAAAAACACAACTTTCAGTACGAATATACCTTGTGTATTCCAAGCAGACGTTGACGATGTCACAATCATAAAAGGGCTGCAGATCGGGTTGGCAAATACCAGCGAAATAGTATCTGGAGAATGTTAAAGGGCAGCTTACCATTATTTTTCTGCTTATCAGCGCGTACACGGCAACAAAAGAAGTAAACACAAAGTGCACTGCAGATGCTGTGCAAATCAAGACGTACAATAACAAGCAGGATGAACGCAGCAGGTCGGGCAGCATCCGTTGAAAGAAGCAGTCAACCTTACGGGTCGAGACCATTCGTCAGCACTAAAGAGGGAGGGGGCAGGGACCCTATAAAGAAGGTGGGGGAGGGTGGAAAACCAATCAGAGGAAAGATCAAGGAGTGGGGGAGGGGAACCAGGGAGGTGATAGCCAGGAGAGGTGATGAAAAAATCTAAGAGGAAAGCACTATTGGTCGTAGAAGAAGGCAGAGTGATGAGAAGTGATAGGCAGCTAGCAGAGGAGATAGAGTGAAAGTGGGATGGGGGGAGTGAGAGGGAGAGTACTACGGAAGTTGGAGAATTCGATGTTCATACCAAAGGGCTGGAGACTACCCAGACGGTAGGTGAGGTGTTGCTCCTCCAACCTGTTTGGCCTCATCATGGCAGTAAAGCACCATCTTCATATTCAAGTCAGACTTCAACATCAGTTCCTTCACAAAATACAGTCGAACTCTGATAATTCAGCATCCCAGCACCTCGGTGATACCAGGTTATCGAGACTATTGGATGTTACATCCAAAAGCACTTCTGTGCCAGTTACGCTGTGTTACACAGTTGTGTAATAATTTTCCCAGTGGTTTAAAGGGAGTGGGAAATATTTGAATTGGTTTACTGTCACAGTGAAAAATTTCAGACATATCAGTCCATCAAATTAGTAAAGAGGAAACAAAATGCCCACAGAACCATACAGCAGCACAGGAAAGTACTGGTTTTCAGTCCCAGCGACCCAGGCTCAATTCCCTCCGCTGCCCACGTGTACGTTCTCCCCGTGACCGTGTGGCTTCCCCAGGTGCCCTGGTTTCCTCCCACAGTCCAAAGACGTACCAGTTGGTAGGTTAATTGGTGTTGTAAATTGTCCTGCAATGAGGCTAGGATTATATCAGGACAGTGCAGCTCAAAGGGCTGATTTCACATCGTATCTCAAAAAACACAAAAATAAACAAACAGACACGGAGCAGGTCAGTCCCTTTGGCCCACGATGTGCTGCCGACATTTTAACCTACTCCAGGATCAATCTAACCTTTCCTCCTAGATAAGTCCCCCTTCACCCCATGTGCCTATCTAAGAGGTCACATTCCAGACCGTGGAGCAAACAGGACGCCGCTGGAACAGGAAACACTACAAAAGGACTTGCTTTATTTCGAACTGAAGAAAAATGGTGGATAATTTACATTTTCCCTCTGAATGTAATGTACTCTTTGGTATGCAGAAGAACGAGACCAACCTCACTAAAGATACCAGAGACATGCTGGATGGCAACAGAAGTTTCCCCAGAGTAGGGGGACTAAAATGAGCAGGCACAGCCCAAGGGTGAGAGGGGAAAGAATACAAGGAGACAGAGGGACAACATTTTCCGATGCAGAGGGTGGTGAGCAACGTTCCCTCTAATTTTTAGTAATCAGTGTGCGCAAAAATATTATATTTTGCAGATTTTTTCCTGTGACAAAAGTATGTATGTTTATGTAGGTTTACAAAATATTTGACATAAAACTGCACAGAATAACAACAAAATAACAATAGACAATAGGTGCAGAAGTAGACCATTCGGCCCTTCGAGCCTGCACCGCCATTCTGAGATCATGGCTGATCATCTAGTATCAATACCCTGTTCCTGCCTTGTCCCCATATCCCTTGATACCCCTATCCATAAGATACCTATCTAGCTCCTTCTT
>JAUOBT010041255.1:0-11042 GCA_032362145.1 Hypanus berthalutzae
AATGGCGGTGCAGGCTCGAAGGGCCAAATGGCCTACTCCTGCACCTATTTTCTATGTTTCTATGTTTCTATGTACCTGCAGAACTTCACACAGATATACGCTGAACATTTGTTACATTTCTTCCATACATTTCCCTGAGAAAATCCGTTCAGAATTTAAGCTTACAATTTCCTTCAAGATAGCCTCACAATTAATATTACTCCAAAAAAAACGCTTTTCTAAGGTTTCTGTTCCAAGCACGCTCCAGTGCTATTGTTATGATCACTATCCCACTCTCTACCACTGAGAGATCTGACACCGGTCCGGATTCATTTCACATTTCCAAATCAAGTACAGTGTCTTGTAGGCTCATCTACGTATTTTGTCAAGAAATCTTTATGAACACACCTAACAAGCTACAACCCAACTAACCTCTTGTTCTACGGAGATGCCAATCAATATTTGGGGAATTGAAACCTTCACATTACGACCATTCTTTTATAATTTCATATATCCAGTATCGCTTCCCCTATTTGCGCCTCGATATCCCTGTTACCATTGGGCGGCCCATGTAAACATCCAGTGAGATTATTGACCATTCATGAAACTAAGCTCCAGCCACAGGGGCTCCGTAGATAGTTCCACCATGACGTCCACCTTTCCGACCGCTGTGATAATCGCTTTGATCAACATTGCCACGCCACCTCCTGTTTTGCCTCCTTCCCTGTCCCTGAGCCATTCATGTCCCTGTAATGGCCACCACATGATAGCTCCAAGAACTGATCCAGGTTCTATGCTCATCCGCTTTGTTCACTGTACTCCTTCTGTTCCAACAGACATATCTCAGTCCGTCAGTCTGAGCGCGACTCTTCCCTATCACCTGCCTATCCTCCCTCTCGCACTGTCTATAAGCTTTCACTATTTGTGACACAAACACATCTTCTCCAGTCTCTTCAGTAAGATTCCGACGCCCCACAATTCTTGTTGAAACTCTCCCCAGTAGCCTGAGCAAACCGCCCCACCAGGATGTTCGTCCCTCTGTGATTCAAGCTTGGCCGGCCCCTTTGTACGGTCAACACCTGCCCCAAAAGATATCCAATGATCGAGAAATTTGAATCCCCGTCCCCTGCACCAGTCCCTTAGCCACAGATTTAATCTCCACCTCATTCTATTCCTACACTCACTGTCGCGTGGCTCAGTCAATAATTCCGATTATTACCTTCACGGTCCTGCTTCTGAATTTCCTTTCTGTCAACTTCCTGTCTACCCTCCCCAACAGTACTCAAACAGGAGTACTTATTGTCAGGAGGTACCATAATAGGAGCATTCTCTAGTACCTTTGCCTTCCCTTTCCCTCTCCTAACTGTGACCTACTTGTCTGTCTTCTGCGGCCCCAGAGTGACGAACTCTTCCTATCGGTTCCTCACTCTCCATGACCTTCCGAAATTCATCGAGCTGCAGCTCGACACATCCGTCCAGATATGGCAGTCCGCGAGGCTGGGAGTCTCCAAGACCAACATCTGACACCGAGCACAGAAAACCAGTCTCGCACACATGCTTCATTTCCGCAAAAAGCACAGCCAAACCTACGTCACCATTGCGGACGGTCAGATTGTAGGATGTTGCGGCCATCACTGAATCGGGGCTGAAGTTTGGTCGCATTTCTGATATGCATGTCCCAGGCTATACGTTGTATCGGAGGAATTGGAATGTCTTTAGATTGGATGACGTGGCTCTGCAGGTAAAGAATGGCATCAGCTCAGTAAAAAGATGTGACGCAGGATCGTAAGCTGTGGAATTATCGCGGGTTGTGTTACGACACTGACGGGGTTAAAGGATGCTCATTGGTGGTATATGCAGGCCTCTCGGTAGTAGCTGGAACACAGACAAGAGATTTCAAATGGAAAAATGTGTGAATAAAGGGCAATGCTATGATAGCCATGGGATTGTTCAACATGCAGATGGATTGGGTTGGCTTGTTTTAGAAGTTTGTCCTTAAGCCGACTTGAGGATCAGCTATACTGGATTGGGTGCTCTGAAATGAATCGGAAATGACTAGGGAGCTTAAGGGAAACGAACCTTTAGGAGACAATGATCACAATATAGTTGGGTTCAATTCCAGATCGGATGGGGAATATTAAAGTGACGCAGCAGTATTTCAGTGGAGTAAAGGAAATTACAGTGTTCTGAGAAAAGTATTGGCCAAAGGGAAATTTGAAGGAGACGCTGTCAGGATTGTCAGAAGGGTAGAAATGCGGCGAGTCTCTGGTAAAACAGAGTAACGTGCAGAATACATTCATTCTAAAAACAAATAAATACTCAAATGACAAATTAGCACCATCATGGCAAAACGTAAAAGAAAAATAGAAGGCATATAACAAAGCAAGAACTGCTGCTGAAAACCGCGCATTGGGAAGCTTTTAAAAACCTACAGAGCACCTAACAGAGTCATTGAAAGGGAAAAGTTGAGATTTGAAAGGAAGCTACTGAAGAATATCAATGTGGGTAGCAGAATCGATTTCAAGTGCAGAAAAATCAAAAGGAAATGAGAGTGGATATGGGACCGCTAGAAAATGAGGCAGGAGAAATACTAAAGCGGAGGACAAGGAGATGGCAGATAAAAGAAATGAGTATTTTGCATCAGTCGTCACTGTGGAAGATACTAGCAGTTTGTTTGAAGGTGTAGTGTGTGAAGGAACAAGACGGGGTTCAGTTATTCTCACAAGAGAGAATGCGCTCAAAAAGATGAAAGACCAAAGAACACATAAGTCACCCGGGCCAAACGAATTCCACATTAGGGTTCATAAAGACTGAGCGGTAGTGATTGTGAAAGCATTAACAATGCTCTTTCTAAAACCATTGGGCTCTCGCATGGTGCCAGAGGCCAGAAAATTTGCAAATGCCACTTCACTCTTTAGGAAACGAGGAAGACTGCAGAAAGGGAGTTATATACGGGATAGCGTGACCTTAATGATCGGATGATTTTGGATTCAGTTGTTAAGGATAAGGTAACAATGGACGAGGGAAGAGAAAGCACGTTCCTTTGCTGTCTCTCTCAGTGTCCTGCGCAGATATCATCATGCCCAAGGGGACTCACCTATCTCAGAAATTTGTTAAAATCTTGCCTGACCAACCTGCTGGATTTTCTTGAGGAAATTACCTGTACGATAGATAAAGCGGGCATAAATGACGTTGCGTATTTGGAATTTCATAAAAAAAACTTTTACAAAGTGCCACTCATGACGCTGCTTACCAAATTAAGAGACGATGCTCTTACAAGGAATAACGGTAGGAACAGCCGAGCGGAAATAAAAAGATCCGTTTCTGGTTGGCTTCCAGTGACGTGGTGTTTCGAACGTGTCGGTGTATGGACCACCTTTCTTTTTAGCTCGATATCAACGATACCGTAGATTATATGGAGTAGATTAATTCGTTGCCAAGTTTGCAAATGGTCCAAGTATTGGTGTCGGGGCAGGTAATGCTGAGGAAAGTCGCAGCTGGCAGAGAACCTCGGTCAGATTAGGAGAATTGGCAAGAAAGTGACAAGTGAAAAATTCTGTGTTGGTAAGTGCATAACCATGCACTTTGCTAGTGGAAATACACTTGCAGATTATTGTCTAATCGTGTACAAAAACACTAAATTTCGGTGCAATGGGAATTTGGAGTACTTGTGGCGAGCACCTGAAGGGTTAAATTGCAGGTGGACTCGGAGGTAAGGAAGGAAACTTTAATATTAACATTCATTTTAAGAGATCTAGTCTGCAGGAACAGTGATGCGATGCTGAAGCTTCACGAGACAGTGCTTAAGCCTCAGTGCGAGGATTGTGAACATTTTTCGGATCCTCGTCTAACACAAGATTTCCTGGTATTGGAGAGGGCCCCGAGAAATCACAAGCAAGATCCCGGGGATGAAAGGGTTATCATATTTGTACTGTTCGTGTGCTCTGGGTCTGTACTTGCAGGAACTTCAGAAAGATGAGGTGGCATCTCATTTCAAAGTTTCTAATTTTGAAAAGCCAGGGCAGAGTCGATATGGAAAGGATGCTTCCCAGGGTTGGGGTGTCTCAGTCAAGAGGGCAGAGGCTCAGAACACAGAGGCGTCCATTTAAAAGAGCGAAGCAGTGAATTTTCAGTCGCCAGCGGGTGGGGAATTTGGGGAATTTTTTTCCATATTCAGCGGAGACCATGTGCTTAGGTTTATTTAAGGCAGAGATTTATTGGTTGTTGATTGGGCACAGCATTAAACGTTACGGGGAGAGAGCCGGGCAAAGGCGGCGTGGAGTGAAGTAACTAATCAGCCGTGACTGAGCAGACACGATGGGCCTCAATCTGTTCCTATTTACTATGGACTTAGGTTCCCGTGGTCTGAAATCCGTGAGAGTTATGGGCATTTTTAAATCAGTTTTTCCCTACGCTCAGTACCACGTTGATTAGTTGCAAATGCCGGTGATGTGAGGGAACTGATCGAAACTATGTAGAAAGAAAACGTGGATTGCAGCTGTCAAGTCCGAATGAATGCGCTCGGCCCGCGACATCGAGCGCTTATTTATGTCAAGAGATGCTGTGCAACCTGATGGGTTTCGCCAGCATTTTCTGTGTGACTCCGTTCCAAGTTCAGAATTCAAAGTATTATCAAAGTAATGCCAATGCTCATACATTTCCCGGCATGTTTTAGGTATTTCATTCAGCAGTGCGGTCAGAGCAGTCTGTTGTGCTGTCAGACTGTCTGAGTTACTGTTGAAGATAACGCATGCGCGCTGTCGAATTGGTATGGTGGATTTCGGGGGAACTTTTTTTTGGCCGAGGGACACCAAGGTTGGCTTTTTTTTTTTTTTGGCGCGGCAGGAGAAGAGGAATGAAGACGCCGGAAGAACAGATCGTTGGATTAAATCGGGTGTGAGAGCCGTTTGTTCGAGATGGATTTCCAGCGCCGTTCGTAAGGTCTTGTGTGCTTTCACTGTGACCGAGGGACCAGCAGCGAGTGCCAGGGAAGTTCAGGATCAGCTCCAACTTGTGCATATATTTAACTGTTAATTAGAATGGACTTTGCTATTCAGTTCCTCATTACTAAGCACTTAGTTAAGATTCATAAATGTAATCCCTTTAATCGGAAGTTGTCTGTGATTACATGGCACACATTTGTAACGGTTAGAAATTTCATAGCAGCAAAATCTCAATCTCACTTGTTTGGGGGAAGGGAGAATACTTTATCCAGACTTAAGCAGCGAAGGAAACCCGGGGGTTGGGAAGGGGGCGGAATCTTCAGTTGATATACGTTTCTATATACCACGAGATTAATTTCCGTGCCAGGATACTCAATAAATTCTGAATAGAATAATAACCATGACATAATCGATGAAAGATGGAAACCACTCAGGCGTTCAGCCGGAAAGAGTAAGAAGACCACTCTGTTCTGTGCTCTCTCTTGAACAAGACGCTTTCGGATTGAAATGGCGCTCATTGGAAGCTTTTCCTGTCTTCATGACTGATATACTAACCATCTTAACCACATTCCCTTGCAATCTACCCGTGACAATTGAAACCTTCTGCAATCAAGGGAAGATCAACCTTTGCTATAACATAAGGACCTTCCAAACTTGGCTTTAAACATAACGACAGGCAGATTGATTTCAATCGATTTCAGCGGTTATATTCTGTGCAACAGTATAACCCAGCATTTAATTTTTTTTTCTGTTAACAATATCTTTAGAAAATGTTATATCGTTATATCCTGGCTGAGTGGCCTGCAAAATAGAGAGAGAGAGAGAGAGAGAGAGAGAGAGAGAGAGAGTGAGAGAGAGAGACAGAGAGAGAGAGAGAGAGACAGAGAGAGAGAGAGAGAGAGAGAGAGAGAGTGAGAGGATTTTCACACTGTTTCACTGCGCCTCGACTGCGTTGAACCGATTGCCAATTACAAAGAAGAAGTATCTGCATCGTGATAAACAGCGAAGTCAATGAGTAACCGCTGGTCATGAAACAAGAGGATGGTTTAACTACCTGGGAGAGTGAAAGGGTTCCTGGTTAATTTCCCTGTCCTTTCAGGACAGAATGTAATAAGGGTGCAGCTCAGCGGGACGTTGCTGAATTTTCGGCCTGTTATTTTTTTTCTTTTAAACTGGGTTTTCATTGAATTGAATTGAATAACTTTTATTGCCATTACACACATGTACAGTGAAACTCTGCTTCGCTGCCTCACAGACAATGAAACAATGCGTTAGATTAAAAACGTTAATGGGACGGCTATCTTCACTCACCCGTAGAGTGTAACAAGCTGAACCAAACACCCTTATTGCTGAATGACTCCGAGCTTGGAGTATTCAAGAGATGCTTAATGCTTTAGCGTTCTGGAGATTTACAAACGTGTTTTGTCTGTATGGGTATTTTTTAATGCTGTTCTATGATGACTGGGAGGATAGTCGTTGGAAGTAATACTTTTGGGACAATATTAACCCTGTTCATGTGCCATCCTCTGTCACTTTCCTCTTTTAATTCAGCATATGTTGGCGTATTCCAAGCATTGATTTCTGTATGTTACCTGAGTTCGTAATGGCTTTATCTATTGAATAATTTGCTGTTCTTTGTCTACCCTGTGTTGTTTTTGTCTGGACGGTTATGATCTATTCTCCTGTCTGTAATCACTGATCCGTCGTCAGATAATTTGTAGGAATCTGATTATCGTATTTAAATTAAGTTACTGTGTCCTTTCTGTTTCTCAGCATCTGGTGAAACCTCATGTCCGGACACAACCAATCACGCTCAGTTCTCATCTGATCGGAACATTCAGACTATCTTGTTGGTACTTACTATTTTGGCCTTCCGGAGATGTCCTTAAACATTACTGAGTAAGTCATTTTCTGATTGGACTCCGGCGATCATTGGAATTCCGTAGCAATCGGTGTTGGGACCGCTTCTTATCGCGTTTTGCGTCAATAATTCGGGTGCTCTTATTTTTTTTGCTTTATGGCAGGGTTCAGGGATCATGAGAAATTAGACGGAAGGACAGATAGAGTTGAGGAAGTCCAGTTCTTGCAGAAGGATTAAGACAGGCTGGACAGTCAAGAAATAATTGGGTGCAGACATGTAATGCAGGGAAGTACCTAGTCTTATATGTTGGCACAGGGAATCTCGGCCTGGATTATTTCAAAAATGGGGATAAAAGCTGAATTGAAAAATCAGAGTTGCCGAGCCACAGGAGAATCTGCAGACAGAGTCTGTGGTGGGGAAGACAAATACATGTTCCAATCTATTTTCAGAGGACTGGTATTTAAAAACAACTCCTTCGCCATGTAATAAACTGTATACTCTCTGTAGAGGCCGGGACTATTTTAACAATGAGGAGAACATTGAAACAAGCCGAGGTGCAGAGCCTTTTGGGAAGATTCCATCCAGGAAAACATGCAGAATGTTGAGGAAGCCAAATGCAATGTCAGTGTAACACTCGGCTCTCTCAACCGACATTCATCTTGGGGAAACTGCATTAGTCCATGCCAGTCTGTCTACCAATGTTTGCGTAGAAGCTGTGTAGTGCACTCCGGTGCAAGCCCACAACATAAAATATCAGAGACTACACAATGTTTACACATAATAACTCTTATTTGGTGGTGTGGTTAGTAGAAACAAATAAATCAAAGTTTCACGCCTCCCAAGTTCGCCGATAAATGACTTCCGAACCTCCGACAACCTCCGAATTGTCGGATCCCGGTATCCACCGTCCTGGGATCTCCGAACGCTCCCGCACACGTCCTTCCTCTTCACTCGCCTCGCCGAAAAGACCGCGAACTCTCTCTCGGTTCCCACCATACAAGTTAGCATAACAGGTCCCTCATTGGTTAGTTCCCCGTAATCTTCAATTATAAACCAAACATCACAGCTACAGAAACCATTACCTTGTCAGATAATATTACAGAGAAGCCATTTGATTACAACACTACGTGGAAGCCTCTTTATTAGCCTTAACAGTTGACATTATAGTCAATATTACTGAGAACCATAGATAAGCACCAATTTCCAAACGACTGGGATATAAAAGCAGCTTCTGAGAACTTTTCGATCTACATATTCTTCCTGGTTGTGGCCTCATAAGCCCGTACCACGGGCAGCAAATGCTGGAGGTCCTGTCTTTTGATTTCACTCTTAAATCCCGGAACTGGTAGTGCAGTAAATCCTCACTCAACGTACCCATGTCATTGGTACCTCAATGGGCCATGATGTTGAGCTGTTAACTCTGGCAGGTAAGAATGCTGAGGACTCGATCCGAGCTGTCCCTGATGTTGTCGTCGACAGAACCACCTGTCCGCACCACTAACGAATATCCTATCACCACAGCGTGACTTTCACACTTCCGCGTCCTCCCCAACCCCATACACACACAGACAACACTCAAAACCCACTGATCTTCTCAGTCACAGAGCCAAAATTACTGCTTGAGAGACGGCGACTATGACTGAACACAGCTATTGGATATTGCCGCGCCCCCCAAACTTCCAAATGTTGAGGCAGATGGCCACGGGGGAACTCTGCTCTGGCCCCTTCAGCCGTTTCTCATTCCAGACTGTTACGCAGTCACTTGTGCCCTGAGCCCTGGGTGTAACTCACTCTATGTATGTCTTGTCCATCACCACTTCAGCCTCCCCAGTGATCTGTAGCTCATCCAGTTCCAGCTCCATCTCCGTAACGCGAACGGTCAGCAGTTGCAGCTAAACGTAGCTATGACAGCAGTCGTCGTCAGGGTGACTGGAGTTCTCTATGCCTTCTCAGATCCCGCAAGAGGAGCATTCAACTGTTCTGCCTGGTTTCTCTGTTATCCCATATGATCAGATATAAAGAAGGCAACGAAAAAATAACACTTCGCCAAGTGTGTTTCTTTTCTTTGTCGACTTTGACTGAAGCCTCCCTGAGCTGACGCCTCAGCGAGCAGAAACATTAAGATCACCTGCTTGATGGCGACTGCATTTGCCCCTGCTTTCCTCTTGATGATCAATGACAAACGCCGCCCTGTCGCTGGCCAACGCTGTTTTCACTGTAAGGATCACCTGTCGCTTTTTATACCCGTGCTGAGTGAAGTCCACTCCTACTAAATCATCCGACGTCCAGAGATGCCGCTCGTCAAAAATCATTTTTTCTGAAAATCATTATTTTGGAAATATATAAAGCGCCGCCATTTTAAAACTACCTGTGCAATTATATATTTATATCTGTTTATATCATCATTATTGTTTGCTTTATTTATTTTTTAATTTTCTTCGAGTAACTTAATTTCCAGACTTCTTGTATGTCAGTGGCTAACTGCGTGCCGATAATTTTCTCAATGTGTGTCCATTTACAGAAACGGCACATATCCGTGGACAGCGGACTGCTGGAATTATTGCTTACACATCCAATCTGCTATTGTAGCGCTTTTCTGTCGGTCAGCAAATAAAGGGTTAACTGCAGCTGTCATTCCGTAGAACCTAATTAAAGAAGTGTCCGTGGAGATTGTCGACGTCACAGCGGAGGTGTTGCTGCTGGTTGCCTGGTCTATTAATATGTACGGTATCCCTCCCGACGACAGTTTCAGTGAGAGCCGCCAGTCTGCGCTATCAGAGACAGGCGGCTGTAGACAGAGAGAGGACAGAGGCTGGATCGGGAACAGGAGTCTGGACTATCCCGGTAATGGATCATAATCTTCAAAATACATCGCGCAACCCTGCGGCAATTGCGAAGAATGTTTTCTGGACGAATCAATATTTCGTTAATTTGCTGGCGTGGGGCTATGGATTCCCGGCGCTTGTGACATTCCAAGACGTTTACTACCCTGTACTCGCCATTGTAGCTCTTCCTGGTAAGTGTCTCGTCTCTTCCTCATGATTTTGTTGAAAAATATATGTCAGCCTCTCTTCCATCCCAGTTCTCTGACAGCTCGCTAATTGTAAGACAGGCCTTTCCCACCGGGATCGCTTCAGCAAACGTGGTCTGAGTGTATTTGATACGGTACCCCATGCAAGGCATATTGAGCAAGTAAGGAGGCATGCTGTCCAAAGCGACTTTGCTTTGTGGCTCTAGAACTCGCTTCCCTCTAAAGGCAAAGAATGGATGTAACGTGTCATATTCTGCAAGGAAGTCGGTGACTAGTAGTGTGCCTCAGATATCATTGTGCTAATTTTACTCTTCCTGATTTTTATAAAAAGGCCTGGATGAAGAAGTTTAGGGATGGGTTAGTAAATTTGCTGGTGACACAAAGGTTGGAGCTAGTGTGGATAGTGTGGAAGGCTATCAGAGATTACAGCGAGACATTGATAAGATGCAATACTGGGAGAGAAGTGGCAGATAGAGTTCAACGAAGATTAGTCCAAAGTGGCTCACTTTGGTAGATCAAACTTGATGGCCGAATATAGTATTAGTGGTAAGACTCTTGGCAGTGTGGAGGATCAGAGGGTTCTTGGGGTCCGATTCCATAGGGCGCTCAAAGCAGCTGCGCAAGTTGATTTTCTGATTGAGAAGGCATCTGACCGCCACTAATAGTTGAATTGAATTTAGGAGCCGAGAGGTAATGTTGCAGCGGTATAGGACAATGAATTGACCCCACATGGAGTACTCTGCTCAGTTCTAGTCGCCTCACTACAGGAAGGATGTGGAAACCATAGTAAAGGTGCAGAAGAGATTTGCAGAAATGTTCACTGGATGGATTGGGGAACGTGCCTTATGAAAATATGCGATGTGAACACGGCCTATTCTCATCGAAGCGACGAAGGTTGAGAGGTGACCCGATAGAGGTGTATCAGATGATGAGAGTTATGGGTCGTGTGGATAGTCAGAGGTTTTCTCCAAGTGCTGAAATGGCTGCCATAAGAGGATACAGGGTTAACCTGCTGGGATGCAGGTACAGAGGAGATGTCATGGGGAATTCGTTTATACAGAGAGTCGTGAGTGTGTTGAATGTTCTGCTGGCAACAGTGGTGGAGGCGGATTCGAGAGGGGCTTTTAAGGGAATTTTGGAGAGTTACTTGAAGGGTAGGAAAATAGAGGGCTGTGGGTAAGCCTATCATTCCTAAGGTTGGGGCACGTTCGACACAAATGTGTGGGCG
>JAUOBT010041734.1:0-10992 GCA_032362145.1 Hypanus berthalutzae
ATATGGGGAGAGGGCAGGAATGGGGTACTGATTGTGTATGATCAGCCATGATCACAGTGAATGGCGGTGCTGGCTAGCAGGGCCGAATGGCCTACTCCTGCACCCACTGTCTATTGTCTATTTTCTATTGGTGGTGGTGAATTCAGTCCCATTCCATTTTCTAAGCCTGTTCCCATTTCTATTGCAGTCAAAAGAACAGAGAAATGAAGCAGGTGTAGAATGAGGCTTCAGTTCAATCCCACACACTTTAAACGGACTTCCAATGTGTTTTCTTCCTGTTATTCATTTATTTGGTCTATTCTTCTGCTGCTTTCCATATAGGGATAAGTCTGTGTACCTTCCTCGACAGCAAACCATTTTACTAGTCAAAGTTATTTAATTTTCAGGCTGCTGCTGTTCTGGCTGATGTGGAGTATGTTTGAATGTATTAGTTTACATCATCAACATCCTCCATCATTCCTTTGGTTCAAAACCTGAATCTTAATGTCTCTTAAAAATGTGAATAATTTTGTTTTAAGCTGCTCCCCATTTCACCCTTCACAATATGAATGATATGAGATTACAGTTTTACTGAACTTTTGAGAAGTAGATTGTCAGAGAGAGAGAGAAAGAGGGAGGGGGGCTGGGGGGAGGGAGGAGAGAGAGAGAGAGAGAGGGAGGGAGAAAGCAAAACAGAAGAAAACTTCCTGCTCAGAATTTGGTGTTCTTTTCTCCAAGGAATGTGAGATAATCCTAATTTTGCCACAAGAAATTCAAAAGGACTCGGGGAAAGTTTCTGTGCAAGTAAATGAGAAATTACATTGGAGAACTTTTTGTGTGTACAGAACTATGTAACTATGTAAATAAGCTCTTGGAAGGAGAGAGAAGGAGAGAGCTCTGTCACGTCTACCACTTATTGTCTCTGCCTGTTTTCTTTGGCTTGAATGTTAAAGATTAATTACACTTCAGAGCCTGAAGGTGTTAATGATTTATTGTTTTTCATCAAGAATCTTCATAAAATTATTAAGGGGTTTGTTTTTTGATCTGTCTTATGCTCATGTTTTATCCCTTCTTATCTGTTTTCTTCTTTTCTTTACTGAAGCAAATAATTACATGGTTGTTACAAACTTTTTGCAGTTCTGGTCAATGTGTTGTACAATGTGAGGGTCCCTGTATCCAGGTGCAAGATTCACAGTTACTAAATGTCATTGATTCCAAACTGGTACTTCGGGAAACAATTTGGAGCAATTTAAATATCCTCTTCCTTTTTCAGAATAATGCTTTCCTAGCAGGCTAGGCCTTACAATCATCATGCATTTTACACTTTTAATGTACTATCCTGTTGATAATTAAATCACTCAAGAAAAGGGATGGATTGATAGGTTATAAAGGTCTGAAATAAGGTACGACTTCAATGTTGACAAAGGGATTTTCTTGAATGCCTATATAAACCATTCAGAGTTTAGAGAGCATATCTCAAGAGGATTGCTTGTGAATATTTGAACCTTTTCGTTAGCACTCACTTGCTTGGCTGAGTGCTAAAGAAAAGGTTGAGGCTGGGGATTTTCTCAGAGCCTCCTCCTTCATAATGCAGTGTGGTAGGACTCAGGGGATTGATCTGATCCATTGGAAATTAGGTCTCTCAGATCTGCACAGCAGATGCTGTGTTTGATATTTAATACTCAAGTGGTCCTGTGATGCCGCCTAACCATGAATAAGGGGTCATCAGGAATGAGGTCATCTGGTGAGGCATCATCAGGAATGAGACTGGCTGATGCTACTCCCTACAGTACTCATCATTCAACTGGAGTAGATGCTTTAGCTTGACAGTGAACGAGGTTTAGGGATATTGTAGGCTGTGTAGTTATAGATTATGGTGGTGGATAAAACTGCTGATGCTGATAGTCCAGAAAGCCAGTACTGAGCTGTCAGATCTGTTCTGGATTTATTCATGCCTTACAACATCATACAATAGAGGGAGTCATCGATGTAGAAATGGGATTTGTCTCCACAAGGATGTTCCAGTGGTCACTTCTACCAGTGAAATCATTGGCAGAGCCATCTGTCATAAGTGGATTGGTGAGATTGAGGTCAAATGTGATTCTCCCTGCTATTGTTCATTCACCACCTGCCATAGGCTCAGTCAGCTTAGACTCTTGTGGTGCAAATAACCACCTTTGGTGGTGGCCATTAAAGTCCCAGGAAAAATTCCGTGTCCTTGCTCCTCTCAGTATTTTCTCCAAGTGTTGATCAACATAGAAGGGCACAAATTTCTCAGTGGAAGAAAGCCTGATAACAGCAATCATGAGGTCTCCTTGTCAATATTTGACCAAATGACATGAGACTGCAATCTGATTGAATACAATGCTCAATTCAGTGCTCTACCCGACTGCTTTGACAATGATGTGCCTCAACTCTGGAGAGTCAATCCTTCATTTGGGACAGGATATATACAGAATGGTGAGGGAGGAGTCAGGCACATTTTCTGGCATAATTTTGTATGTATAGCCATGTCACGTTGTTGCAGAATTATTCTATGGTTTGGCTTCCATAATTTAGAAGACCATCTGAGATGTGTGTGAAGAGGACATTGCAACATCAACTGGACTGGAGCCTGAGAGTGACTGCCCTTGTATCACAGCCACTTTAGACAGAGTGTGGCATCAAGGAACATGAATGAAAAGAACAACAATGGGAATCAGAATGAAGGTCAGAAATTCTTGAGCCATGATCTACACAAAAGAGTCAAGCACCCCAGAGCCTGAATGTCTCTGCAGCTGTTCCTCACAGCAGTGTCTTCAGATCAACCATTTTCCTCCGATCATAAAATCAGTAACGGGATTGCTACTGACAGAAAATTAATGGCCACTTTCACTTTTAACCCCTTGGCTAAAACTTCAGCCCCAGCCGATATGCCACCTAGTCGTCTGCACATTCAGTAAGGACTGATAAGTGACAAGTGATTATTTGCAACTCGTGTCAGGCAATGATATTAATATTGTTAAATCGTAATAAGAGTTAACATTGACCAAAAGCTCAAATAGATCAGCCAGTTAAATAGCTTGGACCCAGCATTAGGTCAGAGGCTTTTACATCGTGGAGAGTAACTCGCCTTCTGACAACTCCATGTCCTTGCACTATCTGCACAGCACATCATATCATAATATGGATACATAGGCCATTGTCAGCATGGTTTTCTCAAAAGAAAGTGTGTCTGACAAGTCTGTTGGAATTAGTTGAATAAATAACAAGCTGGATATTCAAAAGTGAATTGGTGGATGTTGTGTACTTGGATTTTCAGAAGACATTTGACAAGATGCTGCACATGAGGCTGTCTATCAAGATATGAGCCGATGGTATTACAGGAATTATAGTAGCATGCAAAACACTGTGGCTGATTGGCAGGAGACAAAGAGAGGGAATAAAGGCAGCCTTTTCTGGCTGGCTGCTGGTGACTAGTGGTGTTCCACAGGGGTCTGTGTTGCGACTGCTTCTTTTACATTAAAGGTCATGACTTGGTGACAGAATTGATACCTTTTTTGACAAGGCTTCTGGACAATACAAGATAATTGGAGGGATAGCTAGTTTAGAGGAAGTAGAGGGGCTAAAGAAGGACTAAGATGGATCAGGGAAATGGGCAAAGAAGTAGCAAACAGAATACAGGGTTACGAAGTGTATTGTCATTCACTTTCTTTGAATAAGTAAAAGAGTAGACCACTTTATAAATGGAGCAAAAATATGATCTGATTTACAAAGGGACTTGGGAGCCCTTGTGCATGATGCCATAAAGGTTAATTTGCAGGAGCAGTTGGCACTGAGAAAGGCTAATGTGATGTTAGCATTCATTTCAAGACAACTAGAATATAAAAGCATGGATGTAATGTTAAAGCTTTATAAAGCACTTGTACAGCCTCTCTTGGAATTTTGTGAGCAGTTTTGGGCCCCTTATCTAAGAAAGGATGTGCTGATACTGGAGAGGGTTTAAAGGAGTTTCACAAAAAGGATTCCAGGTCTGAAAGGCTTGTCATATGAAGAGCATTTGACGGCTATGGGCCTGTACTCACAGTAATTCTGAAGAATAAGGGTGACCTTATTGAAACCTGTTGAATATTGAAAAGTTTTAACAGAGAGGATGTGGAGAGGGCGTTTGCTTTGATGGTGTAACCTAAGACTAGAGGACACATCCTCAGAATAGAGGACCATCCTTTTAGAATGCAGATGAGGAGGACCTTACAGCCCGAGAGTGGTGAATCATAAAATTCATTGCCACAGGCGCTTCTGCAGGAAAACTCATTAAGACAGAGTTTGATAGATTCTTGTCTAGTCAGGGCATAAAGAGCTAAGGGAGAAGGCAGCAGATAAGGGCTGAGAAGGAAAATGGATCAGCTATAATGAAATGATAGAGTAGTTATGATGGTCCACATAGCCTAAATCAGTTCCTATATCTCTGGGCTTATAATATCTAATCATGAAATGCTCTCCACTAACTGGTTTGAGTGCAAATATCGCTTGTCACTTATCAGGCCAAAGCTGAATTTAATCAACATCTGGATGGCATACAGGCTGGAACTGCAGCATTAGCTGAACGGTTACAAGTGGAACTGAACCTTCAGCATTTGACAGTGAACATCCCACATCTGCCTTTATGGTGGGAGGAAAGTCGGTGATGAAGCAGTTAGTATGAGGACTTTGCCCTGATGAACTACTGCAATGATGATAAACAGAAGAGAATCTGCAAATCCATCATCCTTCAGTGATAATCTTGTTCTGGGTAGTTCACTTTCCATTGGGCAAAGCATGGCTTCAGTAATAGACAAGCGTATAGGCAATATGCCAACTCCACCCTCAGTCGTCTGGTTATGTCCTGTCTGAAGAAACTCTTTGTTGTTCTGGGCACTTTGGTGTTTTGGTTGGGGAAAGGATCCCATGGTGTCTTGAGCACTGAATCCAGACACAGGGAAGTCTCATCACATGAGATGAAATGTGGACAGGGAGGCATCCTCCTGATTACAATTCCCTGGCCTCCATGCATTGATGAATCAATGTCCCCCATGATAAGCAAGTACTGAGAGAAGTACGGACACAGAATGTTCTCTGGGACTTTAATGACCATCACAAAGGGTGATTTGCTTGCACCACCACGTAGTGGGTCGGCCAAGTCCTGAAAAACAGAGCTTCCGGACTGAGCCTGCCACAGACAATGAGTGATCAACAGCAAAGAGAAACATATTTAACCTCAACCTCACCAGTCCACTGGTGTCAGATTCTTCTGTCAATGATCGTACTGGTAGAAGTGATCACCCAGAGGATGTAAAGTAGATGGCAGTGAACAGAAGTCATATTCTACAAATCTCTTCATATTTATATTCCTTTGATTTCAGTGGAAAAGAAACCAAACTTTATCAATGTATTGAGGGTGAACTCACTGTCACACTGTTAAGCCATCAGCCCTCATTAATGTTTCCTTCCCAACGATTTCAGTGAATAAATCTATGGGGTGAATTTGCTTTGACGACCGACATGGCACAATTTCAGAAGCAATTCTTCTTCTTCCTGCCATAACTCAGGGAGTGCACCGGAGATAATGTCTCTTTAAAGGTCAAGAGCTTGACAAATTCTTAAAATAATATGAGGTCAAACAGAAACAGTATTATTTGAATAATATGATAGAAAATGCAAATGCAAATGTTCTGGGCTGTCCCTCTCCGTAAAATAGCAGCTTGTATCCTGCTGGGGCCACAGATGTTTGCTGTTTTCATACTCAAACAGCAGATGATATGACCTGCACCAAATCACCTTTTTCAAATGGCGAGGCATGTTTTATTTATAAAATTGATTATTAAAATGGTTTGTTTCTCCCACATTAAACCAGCTGAGTAACATCCAATTTCCCATGGAATTCCTTCTCAGTGTGTTACATTATAGACCCCTTCCATTCAAAATTTTGTCCAATTTGATTAAACAGATTTGTGATAGTCATAGCTTTCATAGTCCTCTTTTTATTCCAAGGATCCTAAAGTTTAGATTAAATTTTATCAATGACTGGAATGTAGGGTCTTATTATTCTACAGTTCATTGTTATCTGGTTGGAATATTAGAGACAAATAATATTAACGTATTAAAACAATCAAAAATATGGAATGATAATTTATGATTGAAACATTGGAAGCTAACAATAATATTGTCGAAACAATACCTGAAGTGTTTAATTATATCTCTGTATGAGAGACAAATTTTATAATCAGTCACGTATTTAGCTTCATATGTCACGATATTTGTAGTTTTACATCAACACTACATTAGATTTCAAATTAATAATGAACTATAAATTTCAATAAGGGATATTTATTTTTCTCACCCCTTATGGGTGGTGTGTATGTGTGAATAAGATTCCAAATGTTATTGCTGGAATTTTTTGGAGCCACTGTCTCATTCCAGGTGTGACACCTCCAAGTGCTCCTCTCACCACCTGGAATGATTTAGCTTTACCAGTCTACATCCTTTCCATCTACTCTTTTAAGCCCTCGTATTCCTTCAGCTTCTCATATTCTTTCTTCCCATGATTATGCCATCAGTGATTGACACAGCTATTACTATTGCTTTCTTCTGTTCCTTCTCCAGTATTACTTTGTCTGATTGGTTGACCAGTAGCTGCTTATCTGTTTGTATTTACAAGTCCCACAGGATCTTACCTCTCCCATTGTCCAATACCTCTCAGGTTTATCCCATTTGGATTTGGGGGCATCCAAAGCATACTCAGCAAAGATGTCCCTGTACACAATTACTGCAAATTGTGCCACTTAGTGTTTGCTGACTATACCTGTATTTGCATCCTGCTACTATGTGCTGGATGGTTTCTGTAAATTCCTTGCACAGTCTGCATCTGGGTCTTTTCTGGTGTAATAGACCCCTGCTTCTAATGCTCTTGTGCTCATCGTCTGTTCTTGTGCAGCCATGAACAGCGGCTCTATGCTGTCCCTCAGCCCTGCCATTTCCTCTCATTGTTAGGACTTTATTATGTCAGCTACATCCAAAACTGACCCTAAGCCAATATATATAAAAGATTAAAGTAAATAACTATTAAAGGAAAAATAACAAAAAGAGTGGTGGTGTTCATGGATTCATTGTCCATTCGGGAATCTGATGGCGGAGGGGAAGAAGCTATCACTGAAATATTGAGTGTATGTTTTCAGGCTCTTGTACTTCCTCCTTGATTGTAACAGTGGAGAGAGGGCATCTCCTGAGTGATGGATCCTTAATGAAGGATGTTGCCTGTTTGACTCATCCCCTTTTGAAGTATACTGCTCAAACTTTCCAAAGCTGATCCCTCAATGAGGACTGGCATGTGTTCTGTCAACTTCCTCTTCCTGAAGTTCATAATCACTTACTTGGTTTGACTAACATTGAGTGCAAGTTGGTTGTTGTAACATGCCTGAAGCAGGTGATCTATCTCATTCCTGTACGCTTCCACATTGCCATCTCTTGTTGTGTCACCTTCAATGTTTTGGACTGTTTATCTTAAATAAATATTAATAATGGCATATCTTACAAGATTTAGAAGTTATTTTACAGAAGAGAGAGTCACAGGGGAAGGGTATTGGATCTGCCAGTGATAATAAACCTGATTCGGATTCTGATAGTGACTCTTGACTGTTGATTAGAGTCCAGATTGTTGCTTTCATTGTATTTTTCTAGTTTTAGCTTTCCTTAACTTGCTTTTATGTTTGTATGATCAAAAGGACTCTGCAGAGAGTCAAGCTCCATAAGGCAGCTGGGCCAGACAACATCCCAGGCTAAGTACTCAGGAAGGGTACACACCAATTCACTGACCCCTTCACAGACATCTTCAACACTTCATTGTCCCCACATGATTCACATTAGCTAGCTGGTAATGGCACATGCCAGAAGCTCCATTCCTGCTAGATGGACACTGACAAATATGCTTACCGACAGAACTACTCTACAACAGATGGTAGCATCTGTCATGCACATGGCTTTGGTACACTTAGAAAACAAGCACCTGTGTATTAGAATGATCTTTCTAGATTTCAGTTTAGCATTCAACACCATTGTCGCACAGGTATTGGATAACAAACTCCTACTCTTCAGTCTAAATGCACCACTGTGCAAAAGGATATATTTCCCAACAAAGAGACCTCAGATTGTTAGGAGGCACAATTGCTTGTCAGTCTCCATAAACCTCAACATGTGTGCTGAGCCCATTGCTGTACACCCTGCTCACACATGGAAGCCTGCTACCAGGCAAATGACCCCTTCCTCAATGTCAATAAAACAAAAAATATTATATTGAAACAACACACACAAAATGCTGGTGAAACACAGCAGGCCAGGCAGCATTTATAGGGAGAAGCGCTGTCGACATTTCGGGCAAAGTGCTGCCTGGCCTGCTGTGTTCCACTAGCATTTTGTGTTTGTTGTTTGAATTTCCAGCATCTACAGATTTCCTCGTGTTTGCTGAATATTATTATTGACATCACAAGAACTCACATCACATCAGCAGCAGAGCACTGGAAACTGCGAACAGTTTCAAACTCCTGAGAGAGCACATCCTGTACAGCCTCTCATGGTCCTAGAACACAACCTACACTATCAGGAAAGCTCACCAACATCTCAAGTTTCTGAGCAAGATACTCTGCACATCTTTACTCATGCCCTTCTAAGGATGTGCAGTAGAGACCATCTTAACAAACTTTACAATGCATATGCCCAGTGCATCACCAGCACCAGACTTCCTGCCATCAAGGACATATATGCAGAAATATGCTGGTAAATAGCCAGTGATATCATGAAGGATCCCTCCAACCCTGATAATTGACTGTTTGCGCTACTGCCATCTGGGAGGTGGCTGCATAGCATCCATGCCAGGATGGCCAGGCTGAGAAACAGTTAGTTTCCCCAAGCAATAAGGATGATCAACACTTCCACCCATAAACCCTCAACTCCACACTCCCATTATCATTACATATCAGAGTCACCCTCTGTACAGACACTCCTGTTCTGAGTGTCAGTTTATGGATTATGGACATTCAATCAATCAATCTATCTCATATATTCCTATTTATTGGATTTTTTTTAGTATTCTTTTCTCAATTTTCTTGTTTTTTCATTGTGCCACCTCAGATTTGAAGTCACAATTATTTCATATTCCTCTACACATTCATAGTGCCTAGAAATGACAATCTTGGATCTTGAATCCTGAATCTATTTATCTGTGGATGTTTAGCAATTGGTAGTGTATCTGCTTCTACTGAATTTTGTCCAAAGTGAAGTGTGAATTGTTCTCTGCTCTGAGATTTCTTATGAGGGACCAAACTGACTGCTCTTCCAATATCAATGTGAAGCATTTGTTCATATCCCTTGGCCATTTTACTGCTTTGTTTGCTGGACTTATCTGACCTCTACTATGATAAAAATCTAATAAAACAGCTGTAACCACAAATTTAGCAACTCCTTTTGACTAACCATAACCCTTCTGGACAATATCATCTCCAGATTTAGATCCAGAGTAACAAAGGGAGATGTGCTATAATGGAGATGGATGCCGTCATTTCAGCTCAGTGACCGGACATTAAAGAAACAAGTGATGAAACTGGGATCTATCAGGCAATAATCTACCTTATTAGCTACACAAAAGCAAGGAGGTTTTACTTGGGAAACACCAGCGCTAAATTCACTGTCTCCGGCTCAGAGGTCATCAGAAGAAGCTAAATAATAGTGAAGCAGAATGGTTATTGGAAATAGTGAGGGCATTTGCCCTGTTCACTTCAGACCAGCACATTACAAACGACATGACATTTCCCTGCCATCTACCCAGAATCCTGCAGTTTCAGATATGTATCTGGCTCCTTCCTAATCATTGAAATTGATTTCCCTGCACAATTATATTGGCTGTGATACTTAGACAGAGACAGAGACAGATCTTCACAACATTTTTCAGCTCAATCCATGCATGTTTTAGTTACATTTTCTGAAAAGCTGAACAGCGAGAATACTATCTAACAGAACACATTAGTCAAAATTTTCTAGGGTCCAAGAATACATATTTTTCTCTATTAACTACATAGTTCCAAGTTACGATATTTGTGACTTGGATGTAAACTTGCAGGTGGAATTTCCTGCTAATTCTGCCTTGTGTACTTGGTAGTAGAGCTCCAAGATTTGGGATGTGTTGTCAGAGTTACCTCGGGAAGTAATATCAGGACATTTTGTCAATGGACAACGCTACATCCATTGTGCACCTGTGGTGGATGCACTGAATGTTAATGTTTGTTTGGTTAAGCTTAGCACCCTCCTAGATCATAGGCTACAGACACAGTCCACTGTCCTGGATCAGTCTTTAAAGTTGTACCCCGGTGTTGCCCATCTTTGAAAACCCCTCCTCACCCAGGGATGAGGTCTCTGAAGCTGCAGTTGGATTTTCTGTAGCTCTAGGTTTTTTAAGGGATTTGTTGCATTTTGTGGCTTCAGACCATCCATGGTGGAGTTACAATGTTTGGTGGTGGAAATTGGCCCGCCTTGTCCGAGATGCTGCTGAGCTTCTGAAATGATTTTGGACCTGCACTCATCTCCCAAAGTGGAGAGTATTCCATTTTGTTCTTGTTTTCAACGTTATAGAGTAAATGGTGGAACGGTATTGTGATGGTAATGGCACTGAATGCCATGGGTAGGTAGCTTGACATATTCTTCTTGGACATGACCCTAGTCTGGCACATCTGTCATCTGAACATTACTTGCCCCTTATAAGCCAATTATTTTATGTTGTGCAGGACATGCTACATGTAGTTATGAACTAGTGAATGAGCTGAAGAGTTGCAATCATCACTCCACATTACTGCTTCTGTTCCTAGAATGGAAGGAAGGTCATTGGTGAAGCTTTTAAACGTTGTTGTGTTGAATATAATCCATGAAAATCTCCTGCAGAGACATCCTGGGAATGGGAACACTGAAATACAACAACAACTTCATTATTCTTAGTGTGAGTTATGACTGCAT